>JAZHYW010015539.1:0-48713 GCA_037355805.1 Ixodes ricinus
TCGACTCGGGGATCTGAACTACGAGGAGATGCCCGACGGAACGCGGACTTCATCACGCCACCCTCCACGACAAGAGGTCGTCCACGTCGTGCGCATGAAGCAGTACTACGCTCGATAGGACTGTGGACCTTATGTATTCCAAATGACTCTTTAGTTTACCGTTATTTTTGTTTTAATTGTTTTGTTTTGTGCTGCATGGGGGCGATGCACTTTTTAAAGGGATGAGTAATGCCGCGCGCGCAGCGTGCGCAAGTAGGCGGCGAGCGCGTGGCCTATCAGTTGGAGCGCCTGCCTCCCACGCAAAAAGCCAGGGTTCGCATCCTGGCCGCGGGGGCGCCTTTTTGTTGACATCAACTGTAATGTTCTGGTAAATTCGAGAACCGTGTTGCTTGTTCGAGATCAGAAAGTTCTACACGCCGAACCTTCTGGGCCGATTATTCCAGAAGCCCACGCATGTACATAAGGAGCTCCGCGTGGCGAACCGCAGTCAGTTTCGCCCCGGCGTTCGACTCTGCTGTCACGCCGACTTCGACGCCCGCGACGCTCTACTTTCTTCTGTTTTCTTTTTTTATTTTTGGGCACAAGATCGCCCCATTAAACGTCTAGTTTCTTCAGTTATTATCCCCTCATCACTTGTCATCTGTGACAATATCGTCATTTTGCAGCGGACTGCACTTTCATAGGTACCATAAAACGCAGAATAATTCGCAATTAAATATTTCCTCGAGAACCTTTATTCTATGTACTTTCCCAGAAGGTTGGCAGTTCTCGCGCAAATATTCACCCATTGAAGAAATTCATACTTTGACCTAATATTTGTTCGTGAACAAAAACAGATATTTGCAGGGTATAAACTTTTGGCAGGTCCTCTTTTTCGAGACATTGGCAAAGTACCGAGATGAAATGTGCGCCTACAGCGAACTGTATGCCATGAGGGGCCGAGTAAGATATTATGTAGTAATTAAACTAACTTAATGACAAAATATGCCGAATTCCATTGTTATCCCCTATTATTCTTTGATTTAGCGAATATGCCTCCCGTATGGGAGGTGAAACGATTAAATAAACTGCGTGCACTGCTGAGTCTATTTGTTCTTACAGCGAAGCTGTTTATGGCTTAGGGTACCGTGGATTTTTGTCTTCGTTAACAAAACCTAATTCCCGAATGAGATGCAAAATAGCTTCATTTTGTTCTAAGGCTTATACGTCTCATCACTTGATTATGTATTTTAAGTAGATTAGCTATCAATAGGCACCATTTTCAAGATCAGTAGACTTTCAGGTAAACTCTCAGGTAGATAATAAATGTTTTTTCAAAGATTTGCCGCTGAGCGACCCGCGTCGGCCATGTCTACGCTCGCACCGCCGATCTTTGTCGTCGTCCCAAGCGCTTAGTGCCTATACTTCGTTTCAGCTTGGGTCCAGACGCAGCCGATGCTACAAGCACGAGCGTGTGGCCCTGAACAGTGCCTGTGCTGCATGAGCGCGCGTGCTTGGCGGGGACGCTGGAAGCCCGGAGCTCGCGCTTGTAGCATCGGCTGCGTCTGGACCCAAGCTGAAACGAAGTATAGTTTCCTTTCCTTCCGCTCTCCTTGGGTTGTGGCTAAGGTTGTGGTAACGCCACGCGTGTCCACTTTCCTTCGGGTGGCTTTTCTCTGGCGCGTGTTTATTTTCCTCCGGCTCCATGAGGCGGCGATAGTTTGTACCTTTGTTCAAAATTCTGTGCCACGTCTGTGTCGTGTGCCAAAAAGCTTCGCTGATCATCCAACTTCACAGAGTGCAATGGCTCATGATTTTCGTTTAACTTTTAGGATGGGCTCACCTGGTTTTAGAGTATTTCCTCGAATGCATAACAAACTAAACCATTGATTTAAGAACTTTGCAACTAGCCAACTCAAGCTTGGAATGGCACAGAATAAATTCAATATTTAAAATTAATGAAACGTTTTTTACCTTTAGTAAGCTTAAGAAACGAAGGACCTGCCTCGTTATGCTCACGCGTTTTGTTTCTGTTTTTAGCTCTCACGCCGCTGTGCCATGGCGTCGCGCATAAGATGCAGGACAAAATATTACGCCCTGCCTTTCCTAAAGGCCGACCAACAAGCAGAAAGGAGGAAAATCTCCCTCAATTACTGCTTTCCATTCGTAAAAGAAGGGGACTGTCTTCCTCTCTACCGGGAGTAGTTAAGAGACCCGCTCCTTTGTTGAGAGTAGGGGAAAAGAAAGCGAAGGGGAATGGAGAGAAGGAAACTGGGAACTAAATTCTTCCCGGCAGAAGCCGACCTTGTAGGTCGGCCTTTAAGCTAGTAGAGAATTCGGTTTTTGCACTCACTTTCCATATGAGGGTATCGGTGGTCTCGAATATCGCGGCAAGGTTGTCGACCCGGGAGACGGCGCGGACCACCCAAACATCGGAAAGGAGGTCAAAATTGACGGCGGCACTCCTTCGGCAAACCTGCGTTTAGAAAGGTGGTCTTAGTAGCTCGCCAGGACACATGCAACACCTATCGATGTACTCTATTTAAGAAAAGGTTTGCTCATGCCCAAGCTCTTTTTACTCAGCGGCAAAAGCTCAAACTGCGGTTTTCGTCCACGAGGGATGCTGCACTACCTTCCTTTCACTCGCGCGACTCGCCCGAGTCGCGGAGCCGGCAGAGTATATGTAGCGCAACTTACGTCCTCTTCGCCAATGGCGCTTCGACGTTAGTCACTTTGTGTCGTGTTATGTAAGCAAAAGTCTTTTGATGCCGTCAGCTGTCGGGATCGTTTCAACTTGGGCGTATGACCAAAAGGAAGCTTTCGTTCGTCAAAGTTATCTTTTTAAAGAAGGTATCAGAAATAGTGCATTGTTTGCGATCGATTCACGCACCGAAATTATGCATCGCTGCCTGTCATAAAGAGAAGTAATGTGGTCTGTCGTTGCGACAATTAATTTATCGGAATTCTGCTTCGTTGCCACAGTGCACACTGTCAAAACCCACATAAAATTAAAAAAGCATTCCAGTGCCCGCGAAATATGACAGACGCCAGAAGCTGCTGCGGAAATATTTCGCAAAAGGTTGCACCAACCAAATAAAAAATATTGTCTTGAAAAATCACTTGTGCCCGCGCGGACAGGCAGCGGGATTGGAGCAACAAAAGCGTAGCTTATATATTTGACATCAAAAAGGGGCCATGGATTTCATTTTGTGTTGGGGAAAGAAATTTTAGATTGGGATTTTACTCATTACATGTCGTTTACTGGGACAAAATAAACAACACACAAAGCAAAATGCCTGCCTTTCCGTAGGTAAATTTGAAAATGTAGCGGACGATTTCGTATTTTTCTATCCTTCGAAATCTCTCGGCCTTTTTCAGTGTGATACATCCGCGGTACCCAAGGTACCGCAGCGGACTCCAGCTCATGAATTGAACACGAGCACCGCGCCACACCTCGGACGAATGCGCTCGTCAACAATCAAGACCGTTCATAAATATTTGGGTACCCGTTCGTGATGAAACTTAATCTCATTCACGAATGACGAGCCTTATGGTTTGCTTAAAAGCCCGGTGAAAGCTCGGAAACATCTCGCCCACGTCCAAGCACGTCTTGAACGCGCGATTTCTCGTGTAGCTTTTTGATTAAGGATTAAAGCCAAGGATCAAGAAGTTGAAAAATCATTTCAAGTCCCTTTGCGGGAGTCAGGAGATTTGAAATCCCGGTCTACTCCTTATCGCTACGCGGCTAATGAAATAGTGCGCCGATAAGAACGACCGAGATCATTCTTGGAGCAAGAAGTGGGATAACAATAAACCTCGCCTCGTGTTTTTTGCGATCTCGGCGAATATAGAAGCAAATATCATCGCTTCATCGTAGTCTTGCCACCGCAATATTTGAATAGATAATCTGCTTGTGCACAACGTTGCACAGGACATACATATCTCTTTCAATCCTTCGATCGTGCAGCGACAACAGATCAAGGTCCACCAGTAGATTTGGTTCCGTAAAAGGGATGTCGGCCAATGTGTCTATACCACGAAATTCGTATAAATGCATGTTGAACATTTTCTAATAAATTACACTGTTACACCACGACAGAGTTCCATACCACACAAGAAAATTCAAGGAGAGATATAACACGTGAACTATACAGGCTTAAATGACATTCGAAATTACGAGTTGTTCTCAAAAACTGCAAAATGACGGCAATGTTGCGTAGTCCCTGGTTAACAATGCGTGAAAGATGAAAACGAAACGCTAGCCCAGATACTACAAAAACGTCAAGATCACGCACGTGACGTAGTCACCTTTTTGTTTATTAAAAAAAGAAAAAGCTATGCTCTCTATCTTTTTATTAACATTACCATCGTCTTTTTAGGTTCAGTTGCAGCCTAATATTCAAACACCATTGCTCAATAACGCGAATGTCATTTCGTACCAGTAAGCAGTCATTCTCATTGTCTACCTTGAAAAACAATTTGAAGTAATCGGTGAAACCAAGCATTTTTGAGTTCCTAATACATGAAGGTAAATCGTTTACAAAAACCATAAACAAAAGCGGGACTAGGTTAGAACATTCTGATACGCCATATATGAATGCGAATTGCTCGGACCCGCACTTTGAAAATATAACCCGATTTTAGCTTCCAAACCATGCGCAATAAAATGTGCATAATTCTTATCCTTTCAATACCATTAAAGGTTTCTGGCGGTAGATCTCGTCAAATACCTTTGTCATGTCAAAATAAATTGTGTTCACCTGAGTGACAATGCACACCAATGGAAGACGTGTTCCCTCCACCGTACTAACGGACTGGTCTCCTAGAGCCAGTGACCAACGCGACCGCTGCGCATCCACTATTGGCCTCCACCCCATCTTCATTCACAACGCTTTGTAGAAGCAGTAGTCTCGACGGCCCGGTTCGCAAGATCACCGCATCCGCATCACCGCAGTTCCGCGCCGGGCCGCCAGACGGCTCTGTTAGCGACCATGCAACGTGCTTATGAGTTATCGTTAACTGACTGGGAAAGGACAGTAACCACTAAAAGATATTGGAACAAGCGATCGACGGCCGGAGCGGTAAAATCGTCACACCAAGGCGTTGCGTTGTCACGAGTTCAGTGAGAGCGGAATTACCCGGGCCGTTCCTCCTTTACATCTCGGAGGTGCTCAACAGGCAGTTGTCATTGCCAAAAAAAAATACATTATTGTTTTTTTTAATTTGATTCAACTGGCAATTCAGCGTTTTCATATCAAATCAAAATCAAATCAGTATAATTCGCGAAAAGGATCAAGACACTTAAACAACTAGTGACATTAAAATATTGTATGGTGGACAAATTTGATATTACGTAAACTACTCATCGCAACGAAAAATGGATTGTGTCTTTTTGGCCCTGGGCCAGGTGCCTATTTAGGAAAATGATTAAAGCTTGGGATAATTAGATTGTTAATTTTTTGCGTAATTAACAATTTTAATATTGCCGCAAGCGCAGCTGACCAAGCAGGCAGCGCGCTCGTGGCCTAACGGTTATCGCGCGTGCCTTTCACGCAGGAAGCCAGGGTTCGATTCCTGGCCGCGGGGACGCATTTTTGTTGACTCTAACGAAATGGTCTGGTGAATCCGAGAACATTGTTGTTTGTTCTAGGTCCGAATGTTCTACGCGTCGAACCTTCTACGCCCATTATTCCAGAAGTCTACGCGTGTACATAAGGGGCTTCGCGTGGCGAGCCAAGGTCAGTCTCGCCCAAGCGTTCGACTCTGCTATTACGCCGACTTCGACGCCCGCGACGCTCTGTTGTTATCTTCTGTTTCCTTTTTGTTTTGGGCACAAGTTCGCCCCCATTAAACGTTTCAGTTTACTCAGTTATTCCTTGTCTGTCACCTCGTCATTCGTGACATTTTGGTGGAGGTGCGGGGTACCGCATGTCCGTGCGGCGCAGCCCTCCGAGTTCCCGAATTACAAGTCCGGACCCAAGCTCCCGAGGACCCAACGAAGACCAGATCGAGACCCGATCGAGTCGCCGCATCCAAAGTCTACACCCGGAACACGGACTTCTGCCTCCCAGGACCAAGCAGCCAACGATGCCGACAATGAACGACCAGCAGTCGCAGACCCCGGCCGCTTCTGCCGTCATCTACATGCCCGTCGCACCACGGACGGCTGCTCCGTTCCACGGTGAACTTCACGAAGACGTCGAAGATTGGATCGACCAGTACGAGCGCGTCGCCCGCCACAATGGCTGGACCGACGAGCAGCGTTTGCAAAACGTGTATTTCTCGCTCGAGGGGACTGCCAGGCTACTGGTACGAAAATCACGAGTCGTCTTTGACAACTTGGGACGTTTTCAAGAGTCGGCTGAAGGCGACATTTGCCAACCAACATCGCCGAGAGAGAGCCGAAGACCTACTTCGAACTAGAACCCAAGGCCCCAACGAGAGCATCACCGGCTTCGTGGAGGACGTTCTACGCCTGAGCGCACGCGCCGACCCTGAGGCTACAGAAGAGAAGAAGGTTAGAATCCTCATGCGGGGCGTGAGAGACAACATCTTCGGCGGTCTTGTTCGTAGCCCTCCGACAACCGTCAAAGATTTTGTCACCGAGGCGACAAACATCGAGCGTGCCCTGCAAGCCCGAGCCAGTCACTACCATCGACCACCCGGACTCGCTGCCCTCACGCCGTCTAGCTGCGACCTTGGCTCCAGTATTCCAGACATCCGCCAGGTCATTCGAGACGTCGTCCGGGAAGAGCTCAGGAAGCTGCTGCCTGCTGCCAACCAGCCGGCTTCGCTGTCGATAGCCAAAGTGGTACGCGACGAAGTTCAGCGGGCAATTCAACCGGAGGCTCCTGTCAACGTAGCAGCACCCGAGGAGCCCACCCTGACCTATGCTGCAGTTGCCCGACGACCGCCGCCAGCTACTCAACGTTACCCGGTGGCGCCGCAGCAGGACTCACCAACGCAGGCGTACACCCGACGCCACGACGAACGACATCAGCGCGACCGCCGAGACCAACCTGCGCCAAGAAAGACCGACATCTGGAGGACGGCCGACCGACGCCCGCTGTGCTACCACTGCGGTGAAGCGGACCACATCTACCGACGATGCCCCTACCGCCAGCTGGGCCTACGAGGGTTTGCACCCAACGACCCTCGACCACGTCTCGGAGAGCGACCTCAGGACATCGAGGACTACCTCCGCCGCTCTTCATCTCCTGAGTCAACTCCCCGCCGAGGATTCCGTTCACCCTCCCCCGACGCTCGCCATCGCCCTTCCGCCGGTCTCGCCGAGACAGCCTGTCACCCATCGCTTCCCGTCGGGAAAACTAGGCGCGGCAATGCCGGGAGGTGGTATTGCCGAAGACGAACGATGCCAGGATCCTCCAAGATCGTCGGAGCAGTCCCACTCTAACGCCGCAACGCCCCGAAACGACGTTTCTGCAAGAGTTTCGAATAACCTCAACGTTATCATCGACGGCCAAGACGCGACGGCACTCGTCGACACCGGAGCAGACTACTCCGTTTTGAGTGGGAGGCTCTCTCGCCGCCTTCGGAAAGTTACGACGTCGTGGGACGGACCGCAGATACGAACCGCCGGCGGACATCTCATCACACCTGTTGGCAGGTGCACCGCTCGCGTTGAGATCCACGGTGAAACCTGCCCTGTGAAGTTCGTCGTTCTGCAAGACTGTTCGAGGGACGTCATTCTCGGAATGGACTTCTTGTGTGAATACGGCGCCATCATCGACCTCGCGGAGAACAAGCTGACGCTTCGAAAACCTGTCCCATCGGCTGAAAATCCCAAAGCGACGTTAGCTACAGTGCGAGTCCTTACCAGCCACGTAAACCTGCCGCCACTGTCGAGTGTCTTTGTGCCCGTCGGGACCGAAGAAGCCACCTGCGGTGTAGCACTGTTGGAAGGAAGCGTCCAGCTTCTCCTTGGACGAGGGATTGGCATTGCAAGAGGCGTAACCGAGCTCCAGGACGGGCGTACCGTAGCCCTTGTCACCAACTTCCGGCAAGAGTCGCAGCACCTTACAAAGGGTACAGCTGTGGGATACGTCGAGGAAATCCAGGACTCAGCCGCGATCGCCGCGATCTCAGAAGACGCCTCTCCGACACAGCACAAAAGAACCACGCCGTCAGAGCTCGACATCGCCCCGTCCCTCCCAGCCCCACAACGACGACAACTCAGTGACCTTCTCGCCGAGTTCAGTGAGTGCTTCTCCACGTCGTCAAAGGTGCGCCAAACGACGGTTACGAAACATCGAATAATTACTGATGACGACGCACTCCCTGTGCATCGGCCACCGTACCGAGTCTCCGTGAAAGAAAGGGAAGTTATCCAGAAGCAAGTTCAGGAAATGCTTGATGACGACATCGTACAGCCCTCAAACAGTCCGTGGGCTTCCCCAGTAGTCCTAGTGAAGAAAAAAGACGGAACCCTGAGGTTCTGCGTGGACTACCGCCGGCTGAATGCAGTAACAAAAAAGGACGTCTATCCGCTGCCCCGCATCGACGACACCCTGGACCGGCTGCGCCACGCCCGATACTTTTCGTCGATGGACTTGAAGAGCGGGTACTGGCAGATTGAGGTCGACGAACGAGATCGGGAGAGACGGCCTTCGTCACACCGGACGGACTGTATGAATTTAAAGTAATGCCGTTCGGGCTGTGCACAGCGCCGGCAACCTTCCAGCGTGTTATGGACACCGTCCTTTCCGGCTTGAAATGGCAGAGCTGTCTCGTCTAGCTCGACGACGTTGTCGTGTTCGCAAGCGAATTCGACGAGCACCTCAGACGACTGCGAGCCGTGCTACGGGCCTTCAAGGCTGCTGGGCTGCTGAAGTGTCGGTTCGCCTATGGTGAGCTGAAATTCTTGTGCCACGTCGTGAGTGCTCAGGGTGTAAGCCCTGATCCTGCAAAGACGTCCGCTGTCACCGAATTCCCGAAGCCATCGGACAAGAAGGCCGTCCGAAGATTCCTTGGGCTGTGCGCCTACTACAGACGTTTCGTGCGTGACTTCGCACAGATCTCTGCACCAGTGACGCATCTGACGAAGGACGACGTGCAGTTCCAGTGGGGAGAGGAGCAAGAACAAGCGTTCGACGAACTCAAGCGAAGGCTGCAGTCGCCCCCTATCCTCGGACATTTTGATCAGTCGGCGGAGACAGAAATACACACGGACGCCAGCAATACCGGTCTCGGTGCGGTACTCGTTCAGCGACAAGAAGGCGCCGAGAGAGTAATCGCTTACGCAAGCCGGGCGCTGTCTAAGGCAGAACAAAATTATTCAACGACCGACAAAGAATGTCTTGCTGTCGTCTGGGCGATAAACAAGTTCCGTCCGTACTTGTACGGGATCCCGTTCCGCGTGGTGACAGACCACCACGCCCTCTGCTGGCTCGCAAACCTCAAGGACCCGTCAGGACGCCTCGCTCGCTGGAGTCTTCGACTGCAAGAATTCGACGTAACCATTGTGCACAAGTCTGGCCGCAAGCATAATGGCGCCGACTGCTTGTCTAGGGCCCCAGTCGAATCTCCTTTCGACAGCACCGACGACGACGATGACGCCCGTTTCCTCGGAGCAGTTACAGATACCGACATGGGAGCACTTCAACGAGACGACCCGGAACTTCGCGCCGTGATCAACCACCTCGAAGGACAAGGAAGTTCCGTTCCGCGAGTCTTCGCCCGAGACCTGTCAAGCTTCGTTCTGCGGCGAGGCGTGCTCTTCAAGAAGAACTTCGGAACCAGCAACCCTGCCTGGCTGCTGGTTGTGCCTGCCAGCCTGCGAGAAGAAATCTTTCAAGCATGCCACGACGACCCGACGACTGGACACCTTGGCTACAGAAGGACGCTCGCCCGGATTCGTGACAAGTACTACTGGCCGAGACTCCCGAAAACCGTCCATCTTTACACACGGTCGTGCCATGAGTGCCAACGACGTAAGAAGCCTCCGACAAAGCCAGCAGGACTCCTGCAGCCGATATCTGCCCCGACTACGCCGTTCCAGCAGGTCGGAATGGATTTGCTTGGACCGTTCCCAGCATCGACGCAAGGAAACCGGTGGATTATTGTCGCGACCGATTATCTTACACGATACGCCGAGACGAAAGCCCTTCCATCGGGAACAGCGCTGGAAGTCGCCAAGTTTTTCGTCGAGTCCATTCTTCTTCGACACGGCGCACATGAAGTGCTGATCACAGATCGAGGGTCATCTTTCCTGGCACAGCTGACTCAAGAGGTACTTCGGCTCAGTCACACCAGCCACCGACGAACCACCGCTTATCACCCGCAGACCAACGGGCTAACAGAGCGGCTGAACAAGACCATCGCCGACATGATCTCCATGTACGTCGACGTAGAGCACAAGACGTGGGACGAGGTGTTGCCGTACGTAACATTTGCGTACAACACAGCGGTACAAGAAACCACATGAATGACGCCGTTCGAACTGGTACACGGCCGGACGGTTACCACGATGCTGGACGCCATGCTGCCTCACGTGCCAACCGACGATGGCAACGACGACGCTCAACTGATCTCTCAACGCGCGGAGGAAGCTCGTCAACTGGCAAGAATCAAGATTCAAGAGCAACAACGAGTCGACGCACGCCGGTATAACCTTCGTCGCAGGGACGTCCACTTCCAACCCGGAGACCGGGTATGGGTGTGGACACCGATACGGCGCCGTGGTCTTAGCGAGAAACTCCTAAAGCGCTACTTCGGACCCTACAAAGTACTTCGTCGACTCGGGGACCTGAACTACGAGGTGATGCCTGACGTAACACGGACTTCATCACGCCGCCCTCCACGACCGGAAGTCGTCCACGTCGTGCGCCTGAAACCGTACTACGCTCGATAGGACTGTGGACATTATGTCTCTCAAATGACTCCTTAGTTTGCCGTTATTTTTATTTGCTTTGTTTCGTTTTGTTCTGCATCGGGACGATGCACTTTTTTAAAGGGGAATAATGCCGCGAGCGCAGCTGACCAAGCAGGCAGCGCGCTCGTGGCCTAACGGTTATCGCGCGTGCCTTTCACGCAGAAAGCCAGGGTTCGATTCCTGGCCGCGGGGACGCATTTTTGTTGACTCTAACGAAATGTTCTGGTGAATTCGAGAACATTGTTGTTTGTTCTAGGTCCGAATGTTCTACGCGTCGAACCTTCTACGCCGATTATTCCAGAAGTCTACGCGTGTACATAAGGGGCTTCGCGTGGCGAGCCAAGTTCAGTTTCGCCCAAGCGTTCGAGTCTGCTGCTACGCCGCACTTCGACGCCCGCGACGCTCTGTTGTTATCTTTCTGTTTCCTTTTTATTTTTGGGCACAAGTTCGCCCTCATTAAACGTTTCAGTTTCCTCAGTTATTCCGCTTCATCACTTGTCATTCGTGACACTATTGTGTTTAAGGTCAAGGTATTAAATTAGAAAATTGCTCAGCATGATCGAAAAAGTAAATCAACAATTTACAGAATGATAGAAAGCACGCTGAGCATTTTACAGCTTTCTAAAAAACCGCACAACTTCGACGGGTTTTTAAGTTGCGGTTTACAATCGGAGCGCTTCTCGGCCCCTACGGCACCGCGCCCCGTGGAGAAATTGTGCAACCAGCCTCTGCTGCGTTGCGCGAGGACAACGCTGCAGAGATTGGTTGCCCTTTTTCTCCACGGGGTGCGGTGCTGTCGGTCAAATCTTTGCGGTTTTTCAGAAAGCCGTAAAATGCTGCGCGTACCTTCTATCGTTCTGCAGTTTGTTGATTTAGTGTTTTTCGATGATGCTGGGCAATGTTCCTATTGAAACCATGCCCTTTAAAGGGAAGATGGGGCACTTCTGCATTTGAGAAAAAACGCTTAAATTGCGTTCATTTGGCCTCTAGAATAACAGATATCACAATTAAATTTCAATGCGACGCGCCGGAGAGCCATAAGAGCAATTTTAAAATAGGGCTGAAGCCCCGCCTCCTAGCCTTGGGCAGCCAAAAGATCCGTCGATGACGTCACGTACAGCGACATTCTTTCGCGTTTTCTCGCGTTTCAAACTACTTGTGCAGCAAAAGGTTTGGGTATTCGGGTTCACGGGGTAAAAATACACTAGAATTCACTTCTAACTCATTTTTTTCAAGAAGCTCCCCATCTTCCCTTTAACACAATAATAAAAAGTTAATTACGCAAAATTAATTAACAATCTAATTATCCGAAACCTTATAATTTTCCTAAATGTGCCCCTGGCACGGAAAAAAAGATTGAAGCTTTTTTGTTTTGCATCGAGCAGTTTTCGCAATATCAAATTTGTCAACTTTTCGTGATCTTGTGATTCGTGTTTCACTAAACGTGGACAAATTCGATATTGCGAAAACTACGCGTCGCAACAAAAAAGGCTTTTGTCGTTTTGGTCCTGGGCCAGGGTCCTATTTAGGAAAATTATTAATGTTCGGGATAATTAGATTGTTAATTATTTTCGGTAATTAATTTTTTAATATTGCGTTTACGGGCACGGTTTCAATTAGAAAATGTGCTCAGCATTATCGAAAAACACTAAATCAACAAATTGCAGAACGATAGAGAGGACGCGAATCATTTTACGGCGTTGTGAAAAACCGCACAAATTCGAGTTTCGGTTTGCTATCGGAGCATCTCGGCCCCGGTGGCACCGCGCCCTGTGGAGAAAGAGTGCAACCAGCCTCTGCTGCGTAACGCGATAACATCGCAGCAGAGGCTGGTTGCACTATTTCTCCACGGGGCGAGGTGCCGCCGGGGCCGAGATATGCTCCTAGATAGCAAACCGAAACTTAAAAACCCGTCGAATTCGTGCTGTTTTTCAGAAAGCCGTAAAATGCTTCACGTGCTTTCTATCATTCTGCAAATTGTTGATTTGGGGTTTTTTGATGATGCTGAGTAATTTTCTAATTGAAACCATGCCCTTAAAACCAATATTAAAACGTTAATTACGCCAAAAAAATTAACAATTTAATTATCCCCTTGTTGCGACGCGTAGTTTTCTGCAATATTGAATTTGTCCATCTTTCGTGAAACCCTCTATATAGAATGTATGTACAGGCTGCTTTTTTTTTTTAGCTGAACATGATTTTCTTAAAAATACCATGAAAGCTAGAATAATGCGGTATGCGCAGGTGAGTTATGAAGCCAGGAGGACATAGTTAAGGCGCTAATCGTAACAATCAGTAGGCTAATTAGTTTAAATTTATTAATTAACTTTTAATTAATGAAAATCGACATATAGTTTAAATTATAATCTTTCCCAGCGTCATCGAAAACCACTTAATCAGTAATTTTCAGAAAGACTTTGAATGCGTGAGTAGCGTAGTACTGCACTAAAGTTACCACTCGTGGAGCAGGTACAAGGCTAGGGTTTGATAACGAGACGGAAAAATTGCGTGGGCGCCTTACCGCAACCGCTAGCATTGTACCTGCTCCACAAGTGGTAAATTTAGTGCACTGCTACGCTTCCCACGCACTCAAAGCCTTTCTGAAAGTTACTGATTTAGTGGTTTTCGATCACGCTGAGCACGTTTCTAATTGGAACAATCCGTCTATTTTCATTAATTAAAGAGTTAATTAACACATTTTAACTAATTAGCCGACCGATCGTTACGGTAAGCCCTCTATACTATGTCCCCCTGGCCGTATAACTAACCTGCACAGACCGCATTATTCTAGCTTTCATAGCGTTTTCAAAACAAATTGTTATGCTTAAAAAACATTCTGCAGGTCACTGGTCTCTGCGAGCGTGCAAAAAAAATATCCTTGTGCACAGTTATGCATAGCCGGAAAGGCCGAAGACAAGTGGTGGTTCGAAAGTTTTCCTTCGGAAGAGCGGCTGTCGACCGATCTCCGCCATATTATGAACATGTCATCCCTCAACCCCGCTGTGTTTGTGCGACTGAACACGGCGTGTTGCCCTTGCCCTAACCCGTCGGTTGCGGTTCTGCTGATCGTTTCAGTGCCGAGTGTGAATTGAACATGCCAACCGGTCTTCACAAACTTTAAGCATTCGTTAATAGATGGATAACTTGTTCGCCTTTTTATTTGGTTACTTACCCTCGAAAACCGATGCAGCCTCAAGTCTTCTGCACCGCTTTCCGATATCGAAGCGCGTTGGGTCGTTATTTCCGACTGGGTAGTTCCAAATGGCGGCCAATGAAAACGACAATGCCAGTGATAGTCCCATGAATTGGGACTGCCGGCTCCGCACGTAGTTCAGGGCGTCCACCTGAGTAAAAGTGTCGAGATTTGTTTTATTCATTTTCTATATGTAATGTATTTTATTTTATTTAACCGTCCGTGCCAAGAAGGCATTATTGAAGCTAAATGAAGAGTATAAAGATTCAGATTTTCACAAGTTCTCAAAGATAAATACACAAAACTGTGACCAGAGACATACCGTCATTAAAAAAAACTTTCATTTGAAGTATCTAAATATAAAAAACAGTAAATACATTCGTTTAACAATAAATAAGAGACGCCATTTGAAAACATTGAAACTATATTACAGAGTAGCCGTTCCTCATGTTCCACTTTACGCGGAAAAAATCTATTTTGAAATCATCATTTGTATAGCCGATTCGTTTATCTTTGTGAGCGCCACCTGCCTTTGTGAACTGAAATATGGCAGACACAAATACTTATTTTTGTCCATTTAGTTTGTTTGACTAGGGCAAAATGTTAAAAAAAACATTTTGCCTCAGTCGCACTACGGCCATATTGAAGAAGTCTTTAGTTGAACCAATAGATGGTGGCACCGATCCGAGTAAACAAAAAACTGTGGTATGATACGTGGCACTGATGTCCCTCCTCCGTTCTTAATTTCCTCTATTCTGCTTTCTCATTGGTGCATGGTGCACGTCACGGCATGCTCTCGCCCGCACCACCCGGTGCCAGCCCTGCCTCATTCGCAGGGCAAGGCCAGCTAGAGTTTTTGTATAGGCTCCCTGTGGGAGCCAGAGTTGCGTGTCTGTCTTCCACATTTCGACGCGCCGCTATTCGCAGATATCAATCACGTGAGAAGCAAAGAATCCGCAGGAAGCCATCGTCGCTTCGGCAACGTTGCACGTGTGCCGGCATTATTTGTTCCTGTTTTTTTCACCTTCTCCTTCCTGTTTTTTACGCGCGGCGGCGCGCGCTGCCCCGCTCTTCGCCTAATTCAGTCAGTTCATGAGCAAAAGGTTCATGGCTGTGTAGGAAAGCCTGCCCTACGGCCATCCGTCGATGATGAACGCGCAGCTCTGTCACCGTAGGTAGCAGAGTTGCGCTTTCACAAAGGAACTCTATGCCCAGCTATCCAAGCCAGCTCATTTATTGGAGGGTACCAAGCTGAGTAACTTCTATATTATCTGATATGGCCTTCTGATCTACAGCGCAGTGACTGCCATACACTTGCGAGAAAATGTGACCCAGACATTACAGATCTTGCGGCTGGGCTTATTTATATTTTGTGAAATTAAATAAATACTTGCACGGCATTAGTATTTAGGAGACTTTGTGGCCTCCAAATGCTAGGCAGCCTCATGTCTGGCGCGGCAAGTCACGCAAATGAGATGAATCCACGCATGCCATGCGCGGCGCTACGAAGACAAACACAAGCTCGGCCTGAACACCTCGGGACATGCGGTGACCAGGCTGGCAGCAGGACGGTCATATTGGACAAGCTTTTTCGTTTAGTATTCTCCCAATTCGGGAAAATGAAACTTTTTGTTTGTTCCCTATTCAGAAACGTTTTTCTTTCGACCACTAATTGCTGACCCGGGGCACGCACCACCTCCGAAGACCATCCTCTACTACACCGAGGTGCTCTCCAGCCAGTTCTGTTCGCCATTACGAATTTCGGAGAGCGTGCCGCTGTAGAACTGTCACCTATCCACCTCCACTCGCCTCGATAATGGCCAGCGGACCCATAGGTCTGTTTCGCCCAGGTGAAGAGTCAGTTTGCTACCTGGAGGATTACAGCCCTAGTCCAGATGTTTTATCATATCATCGCAGCGCACCCGCCGGACATCGCAGCAGCGATCAGGAACCTGGTCCTTACCTCCCTTGCAAACTCTCTGTACGACGTCCCTCAACGCAGAGCTGATACGAAGGACCACGTCGTTGGAGCAGCGCCGTCCCCAGCAGCTCTTCACTACACAAGTATTAGGCGACAGCAAGCCGTCACAACTGTCGAGGCGCCTACGAGAACTTTTGGGTGAGAAAAGCGCCTACCTTCGACGTAGAATTGCTTCGGAAGCTCTTTTAAAACGGATCCCGATTAACGTCCGCATGGTCCTTTCGCCTGTGGCTGGACTCAACCTCAAGGAGCTGTCAAAGTTTGCGGACTCCGCATTAAAATTGTTTTGCCCAGTATCGCTCAGATTCAAGATCAGTTCGAAACATCGCGCGCAATGACCTCACCAGGTGGCATGATAACGTCCGCGTTCCACATCAACTGCCATAGAGAAAAATTACACCGCGAGTTCCGGCCCCTTTCTGCTCAGATCGCCGCCCTCACTACTCGTTCTTTAAGAGGCTAATGTCGCAGAAATTCCTCGAGGCAACAATGGTATCGATCTCCCTTACCTTCTCTATGGCACCATATCACGTTCGGTGCACAAACAAAACATATGCGTCTCATTTTGCATAGAATCTTAAATCATCGAAATTCACCACTAGAGGCGGATAGTGGTGCCTGTTTCCTAACCAGCAGTCTCCTTTTCATATTAGACAAGAATTCTGGTTTTAGTTCATTGTCGATAACGGCGCCGAGGTGAGTATTCTTGTGAATGGGGCCAGCTGAACATGAAAAACACACAGAGAAACAATTATAACACTCACAACGCTGGGCTAGTTCAGTTCAGCTCGGAAAACGTTTAATGCCATTTAAAAAAAAAAATTAAAGCCGTTTACAACTCCCTGTAACGCCGAATCGGAGCGCAGCTCTTGAGGAGGAGGAGGAGGAGGGAAGGGTACTCAGGGGAGGTTATACCCCTCCTCCTCCTCCTTCTCCTCCTCCCGTCATCCTTAATCTCTCTCCCTCGAGGTCACATGACCTCGAGGGGGGGATTCGTCTGTGCATGTCCCAACATGCACCACTTGGGGGGGGGGAGGCTCTGCGCGGTGCATGTCCCAACTTGCACCGCCTCGGGGGGAAGGGGGGGGCTCGCGCTGTGCATGTCCCAACATGCACCGCTCGGGGGGTGCTCGCGGGGTGCATGTCCCAACATGCACCGCTCGGGGGGGGTGCATGTCCCAACATGCACCGGGCGGTTACGCCGACGGCGACGGCGAAGCCGCTCTGCCGGAACTGGGCGCCTAAGAGCTGCGCTCTAAAAATCCTGAGGCAATGATAGAACTATTTTCTTGAAGAAAGGAGATCACACTTTCTAAGTTTGGAATCTTGAAGGGGTCTTGTACTTGCAATTGGGACAGTTTGGCCAGAAAGGTTGACACTTGTGGTTGTTAAGTATTTCTTTCTGACACAATTGCCCGGAACGGAATTCCCTCTGTATGCGCGCGCCTCGTAAACATACTCCGAGAAACCATAGAACAGCAAGGCCTGACATCATTCCAAAGTGCGGCTGCCATGTCCCTCGACAGCTTTTTGGAATCTCTACGTATTTACCTGACGGCGACGGTTGTGTCCCATCAAAAGCATTTGTATGTGCAGAAAAGGGGTGTATGTATCGGGTCTCGAGATGGACCCTTACCTTAGCAATGCATTCTTCGCATCACGCAGACTTGCTTTCGAACAACGCATGAAAGATTCCCGGATTATAGTCATCTTCCGCTACGTTGATGATTTCTTAATACTTTGCAACGCGGTGGAAGAATAACAAGACGACGGTTGCCGCGAGTACGTCATGAGATGCTTTGAACAGAGCTGCTCAGGTATGCACGCAACACCCCCCCCCCCCCGTACCTGAGTATAAATCTATCAGATTCCTTGATCTTGCCTTAGAGTTTAAAGATGGCCACGTCTGGTCAGATACACAAAGCTCGTTCCAGCAAAGGGTTTCTTCCATTCGAATCCGGACACTCGAAGTACGTGAAACGTGGGGTCGCCACCACAGCACTAACATCTGCCTTAAAGAAGTCTTGTGCACACCAAATTCATAGAGGTTTTGACACTCAGATATCTAGGCTACTTGACGTTGGGTATCCGGAAACCCTACTGGTATCAATATGCGAAAATATTTCCCAGAAGTTAAAGCGCGGGCAGAAAGGCATCGAGTCAACAACAAAGAAAGACTGTGAAATCCCATAGTGATAGCACCGTATCTTCATGGCATTACTCACAAAAAATCGCAGGCCGGTAAGGGGTCCAAGTGATAGGCTCCGCGCCGAACACGGGGTTGTTCAATGTGCGGCAGGGTAAACGAAAACCAACGTACGCACCAAGAGGCATGTATCATCGCACACAAAACAAGATACGCCCAATGTCAAAAACAAGTCATTTATAACATTCCATTAACATGTGGAAGGTGTTAGGTTGGGCAGACAGGGCGCTGTATTAACGACATAACCAGAGAACATGCCACATCTCTACAAAACTTGACAGCAGCAGGACACCTTGCAGCCCACTGTCGCGCATGCCAATGCGATGCAACGTTGTGCAACTTAAACATCGTGGGTGGACATAGAAATCAACTCGCCCGTGAACTGCTGGGAGCAGAGCACTACACGGACCTAGGCCAGCCCGAAAGCCCGAGCCCGGCCGGCCGCGGGCCGGGCTCGGGCCGGGTAGAACGCATTTTTTCTAGCTCAAGCTGGGCTCGGGTTTGAACAAAAATATTTCTGGCCGTGCCGGCCCGGGCCGTAGCTGGGCAGTCTGGTGTGCCGCAAATTTTAAAGTGTTGATAACAAAAAGTGCGCTCATTGATCATTTAGGTTCAATGTAAACAAACAAGCGAAATGCAAAATCACTACGGCGCCTTTAAAAAACAAAAAAGACGTCTGGCACTTGGCAAACCGCGAGGACTACGGCGCCGGTGATCCCATCACCGCGTCAGGGCGAGTCACGTGACACATTTTTGTCCAACCATTTTTGTCCTACTCGTTCTACGGAGAGAGGTAACGCGTTTCGCTCCACCCCTCTAATTTCCTTGAAGCAGCCGTCGCGCTCAATCACAGCCAGATGAAGACACAAAAGCAGGTGGAGAGGCTTACGAAAAGGCGAAATTAAAGGAGATGGACAATGCAGCTCTTCTGCATTTTCAATTGACCGATACCACTGTAAGAAAGGGGAAGTCTAAGAAGTGTTTCGTAACCGAGGCTTTGGAAATTACCTTTGGTTGGGGGAGGGTGATTCAAATATTGTTAGAGGAAGTAGTGCCTGGTTTGATGTTGTCTGAACGCTTGAAACTAAAGTAAAAAATCGTCCCGACCAGGATTTCATCTCAGTTCCTCAGACTTAAGCGGAGGCAGTACCACAGAGCCACGGCCGCAGCTGTCAATCAATCACAGTTGTCAATCACATTGCAAAACACACGCAGAGCCTCCATGTAAGACACGCGACCGTGGATAATTAAAAATCCCACATTTATTCCAGCAGCAGTGAATGATGTAAAAATGAACAGTTTACATGACTTCTGAAAACAGTGAAAAGAAAATGAGTTAATCAGCGCTTTATCACGATGACATAATATCTTCCTCTATTACATTCAAATGCAAAAAGGTAAACATCGTTAAAATGTAGTCATCAAACCCTGGTCGCTGCTGGGCCTTTACAATATGGACCAATAGCGTTGTTACATCGCCTGGCCCAGTTTCACCCGAGGGGAAGTCTGTTGGGTGTTAGCAGACTAATGACCGGTCACGCTGGGCTTGCTTGCGTCACTTGTGGTCGTGCCCGTCGGCGCGGCAGGTTGTTGAGGCTGTGAAGCAGGCTAAGCATCGCTGTCCTTGTCGGGCAGCGATCCTGCGCAAGGTTCCTGAGGAAGGTTCTGTCCTTGGTCTTGCACACAGTAGGACAGTGGTACGTCCGAGGGCCTAAGGACTGTACCGGCAGAGTCTTTGTCTCTCAACCATACTTGGTTCCATGAAGAAAGACTAGGCAGAGGTCTAGCAGCCCGGCGCCTGTCAAAGTATGTTTTGTTGTTTCAGCCTACATCCTTCGTCCCGCTGTTTTCAAAAGAGTTTACCACGCGAGGCTGGAGCAAGGATGGAACGCAAGGCACTCTATAGCGCAACCGTCGACTCATAAGACGTTGTGCTAAACTAAATCCTGTAGGCGCAGGTGTATTTTTGTAGTTCAGCAGAGCAATTTAAGGATCTTCCGCTTTTTTGCAGGTTGAGTTTGAGAGTCCTTGCCGTTCATTCAGCTTCACCATTTGCATGCGGGTAGCTAGGGTTGGCTGTCACGTGCTTGAACCCGTATGATTTCGGGAAGGCTTGAAATGAAACCGTGGCAAACTGTGGCCCGTTGTTTGACCGCACGGACTTCGGGATTCCGTGCCCGGCGAAGACGGGTTTCAAACATTGGATTATTGCCACAGATGACTAGCTTTTGTCCAGCAGAATCAGCGCACTCTACCATGATTGAGAATCCACACCAGCAATATGCACCGCTCCCTTTAGTTCAAATAGGTCAACACCAAGTTCCTCCCACTGTAGATTCGTTGTTTCGGATAGGACAATTGGTTTCAAACATTGTACGCGTTCGGCAACTAAATCTCGACAGTCCAAAACAACCCTAGCTATATCTTTGCTGAGTCCCCGCCACAAAACAAATTAATTTGCCTTTATTCGGCAGCGAACGATGCCTTGATGGCCTTCATAAAGATTTTAAAGCATCTCTTTTCGGAGGCTTCGTGGGATGACAAGTCTGGTGTCCCTCAAATGCAATTCTTGACAAACGGTGTTGTTGCCACGCTGTGCGCGATGCTGCTTGAAAATTTGCGGTAGATCGTGCATGTCAGGGCACATTTCTCGGCAGGTCTCAATCATCAACGAGTACTCTTGTTTCGTCTTCTGCCCGACGGGTTCGCGGTCCAGAATATTGTTTCGATGCTGGCAGACCCATGATGATTCTGTCGACTTGTGGCGACCACCTCCTTTGATGGTGCCGACATTTTGCCTCTAGCTCTTTACAGTGTATCTGCTATGGCAATTGTTTTACCTGGGACGTGCGTGACGGTGAAGGAGCACCTCATAAGTAGGGTGACCAGACGTCCCGTTTCGAGCAGGGCAGTCCCGTTTTAAAACAATAAAACAGTGTGTAAATCTGACGACGAATGTCACTTGTACGACTCCGGAACAATGTTGCTCATATTAACATAATTTCACTTTTGTATGCCCCTTTCCCACTTAAACCAGAGTGTCCCGTTTTCTACGATAGGGAATATGGTCACCCTACTCATAAAGTGCATTAAAAACATCTTATTTATTTGGGGTAAGGAGTCGAGGGGTTGCGTCCCTGCAACGGGAGTAGATGCTGATGGTCAGTTTTCTAATAAAAACCTCCGGCCAGAGGACAGACGTAGTTATGACAGATATTGTTCTTACTAGGACTGTTGCAAGAAAACATAACCTTGCTGCGTTTGGCGGAACAATCTACTAAGGCGTAAGGTGCGGTACGCCTTCCCCTCGGCATTGACGGCAACAAATGAAGCGGTGTTTTTCTTACTGCCCGGCATATCTGGCCAATAAATTTGGGCAGGACTTCGTCTGACGTGAGAAGATGATTCTAGAGTTTTCAAAAGGGTGGGTACTAACACAACACCATGGCCCGTTTTTTTTTTCTTTTCCTTCCCCACTGAACTTCGGGCAGGGGATTGGATGCCCGATCGCTAAATCATGCCAGGAGCAGGCGTTAGATGCCCGAGTAGTCCCGGGTAACGTTGAAGTGATCCTCACTTTGTTCGACGTACGGGTGCCCCATAAGGACGGTCGGGAGTAGGTGGCACCACCGAGGGACCGGGCAGGCCCGCGGGGGAGGCGAGAAGCGCGGAGGAGTCGGAATATATGTCATCATCCAGAATGATCACGCCGCTCTAACATTGATTCAAATGTTTAAGAAACCCGCGGGAAGGTTTGCACACTGGCGCCGTTTACCCTGCAACTATACTGCTACAGAGTTGAGTACCGAAAGGGCTCGTTAAACATTGTTCCAGTCGTTCTCTCTAAAGTGCTCCAGGATGCTCTTTGGGAGGAGAAGACGCAACCGGGGGATCGAGAGAGGCGCGGCGATGACGGGGCATTGTGCCTGCATGAGGGAGAAAGACCCCGTACTGTCGCTGCAAAGCCACGAGACGGCTGGGAGGAGGTGAAGCAACCGGGGCTCGTAGCGGTGGTAGAAGGCCGCACGAGGTACCGAAGGTTCTCGGCTTGTGGTGAAGTGGTAATCAAAGAAGTGCTTGTCGAGGCTTAGAAATTAGGTGGCTTTTGAGTGCGGGTGTTGGGAAAAATTGCGGAATATGGCAAGGAACACCGGGAACGCTGACGTCCGAGTTAACGAACATATTGATTCATATCTGCTGGGTCTAGACGGCGTATTGCTCCGCTACATCCTAACAATCAATAAGGGGGAAGGGAACGACTCTCCGTTAAGGGTTGTGATTCCTATTAGGCTACGGAACCGATTTGTCGGATACCTTCCTGGCCAAGCTCTGGCTGGTCATGGCACCGGGAGCAAGTCTACAAAGTTATGTCGCTTCGCGACCTGGCCGGGGATGAGGCAGGACACACTCCGATACGGCCGTAGCTGCCCAGCCTACCAAAACGCGAAGATGAGAGGGCGAAAGACTCCGGGTCTAATGCAGTCTGGATAAGTAACTACCCGCGGCAGAAAATCGCTTGCGAGATAGTTCGCCCACTACCAAGGGGACCCCGTGGGAGCGAGTATCTTTTGTAGATCACCAAGCATTTCTAGAAGTGCTCGAAGACACCCGCTGAGAAAGCACCTGGTCACCTCTTGTTATAGCTGGAGTCTCGCAAGAATTTCAGAGAAATACTACTGACCCAAGGTTTCAAATGTTGTACACCTCTAGAAACAGTCGTGCCACGAGTGTCAGCGACGGAACAAACCGCGGAGGAAGCCGGCAGGCCTCCTGCAGCCAATCACACCCACCACTGCACCGTTCCAGCTGATTGGAATGAATCCACTTATAACTTACCCGCCGCCGACGCGAAAAAACCGCTGGATAATCCTGACAAATGATTATTTAGCCCAGTACCCCAAGTAAAAAACTCTCCCGGCGGAAACCGCTGCGGAAGAAGCCAATTTTTTTGTCAAGTCCATCGTCCTCCGACACGGCCCTTCCCAAGTTCTGATTACGAACCGAGGCTCATCCTCCATGGCGCAAGTGACACAAGAGATACTCCGCCTGTGCCACACCGACCACCGTCGAACCACGTTGAGCCAACGAAATACCTTTACGATTCGAAGTGCCGTATCAACAGTTTCTCGCTGAGGCCGCGGCAACGAATGGGTCTCCACACCCACACCCCGTATCCGAACAGGATACAGGGTGGGGGCAGCGTCCACACGTTGCAAGTCTTGAATCCGGTGTCGGGCAAGCTGGTAGGCTTCTTCGGCTCATTGAGCAACAACCCAAGCGTTGTCGCTCCCATCGTCAGCTGGCTCTTGGGGCAGCATCGCGTCTTGCATGGTCATTACCTTCCAACCATTTCACAGCAGTGGAGGTGTAACAGCAGTGGTGCCTTGATCCACCGTGTTGTAGGCTAAATTGACGTAAGGTAATACCTCATCCCACGTCTTGTGCTCCACGTCAACGTACATGGAGACCATGTCGGCGGTGGTCTTGTTTGGCCGTTTCGTCGGCCCGTTTGTCTGTGAATGGTACGCCGTTGTTCGACGATTGCTGGTGTGAGTCAGCCGGAGGATCTGTTGACTTAGCTGTGCCGAAAACGACGACCCTCTGTCTCTAATCAGTACTTCGGGGCACCATGCCTGAGGACGATGGATTGAACAAAAAACTTGGCGACTTCCAATGCAGCCCCCGATGGAAGGGTTTTTGCCGCGGCGTATTCTGTTTGATAATCAGTAGCTACGCTTCGTCGGCGGGTTCTTGCGTCTCTGGCACTCTGAAATGATTGTGTGTAGTGGTAAACTGTTTTGGAAAACTTGGGTCAGTAGTACTTTTCACAAATACGGGCCAGTGTCCGGACGTTCGGTCGCCGTGGCATGCTTGAACGGTCTCTTCTCGAAGGGTGGTCGGAATTACCAGCAGCCACGTCCAGTTGTTTTCCCGGAAGTTTTCTTTGTAGAGTACAGCTTGCCGAATGGCGAAAGCAGGCCGGGCTCGGGTGGAGGCGCGTAGAATGGCACTTCCTTGATTTTCCAGGGGCTCTTTTAGTGCGTGGAGCTCAGGATCATCTCGTTGACGTCGTGCCGTGTTGTCGGTGTTCACTGCGCCTACAAAGCACGTTTTGTCATCGTCGTCGCTGTTGCCGGAAAATGACTCGATGGGGGATTTGGACAACCAGTCGGTGTCGCTGTGCATGCGGCCTGACTTGTAGAACACAGTCATTTTTGACTCTCGTAGGCTGTGACTTCATCGAGCGAGGCGTTCTTAAAGGTCCTTGAGGTTCACAAGCCAGCAGAGCGAGCGGCGGTCCTCAACTACGAGGAACGGGCTCCCGTACAGGTACTGGCGATACTTCGTGATTGCCCAGGCAACCACGAGACATCAATTTTAGTCGTGCAGTAATTTTTGTCTGCCTTGGAATGAGTCCGACAGGCGTAGGCGATGACTCGCTTGGAGCATTCTTGCACTTTTCCAGTACCGTGCCATGTTTTTGCATGGGTAATTTAATTACCCATGAAAAAGCAATACTGTATGTTGATGGCACAGCACTATTAATCAGCTGCAACTCGGTGGCGGAAGCCAAAACCCTTGCGAATGAAGATCTTGCGAGAACGTTAAGGTGGTTCAACGCAAATAAATTAGTGCTAAACATTAAGAAGACTAAATTCATTATTTTTTCTTCACGTCAAAAGCAAGTATCTAACGTGTGTAACCAGCAGGTAAGTGGCAAAACTCTCTACCAGGTTGACACATATAAATACTTAGGTGTGACATCGGACTCACCAATGCATTGGGCACATCACATAGAAGCTGCAGTCTGCAAGATGCTATCTTTTGGATGTTTTACGCTGATCCAAGCTCGAAAACACTTTAACAAAGCAACGCTGCGCCTAATTTACTTTAGCATTTTCCACCCGTATTTATCCTACTGCGTAAAGTCATGGGTGTACACTTATATATCGTACTGCACACCTATTATTGTATTACAGAAAAGAGCTATGCGCATTATAGCATCATCACCGAGAACTGCCCCGTCTTCGCCAATTTTTAAAGAACTTAACATCATTGCGCTTTACTCAAGCTAGAGATCACAAACTTGCAATACTGGTCAAAAGGGTAATATATACGCATACTCCGTACCACTCTTCTATTCTGAGTTTTTCTAATAGAAATACAAGGCGTGCTAACAATAGCAACCTTAACTTGCCTAAAATATCAAACACATATGGGCGTCGAAGCCTTTCCTTTATCGGGGCAAAAAATATGAAATAATCTACCTAACTCAATAAAATGTCTGACACAAAAAGAACAATCAATGAAAACATATATGATGTCTGACAGTTATAGTTCACCTATCTGAATCTTTGTTCGTTCTGTTGAACATAATATGTATTCATGTTAGTTTCTTGACTCCTGTATAGGTCCGAAGTTTTATACATTTCCGAATCCTTGTTTGCTTTGTTGAACATAATATGTATTCATGTAGTTTTTTTTAATTTCTGTATAGGTCTGAAGTTTTAAACATTTATTTTGTTTCGCATCTTTGCTTTTATTTCATAATTTAGCACTCTTGCATTTTTTAGCGTATTTCTCACATCGTTCCAGACTTGGATTAAAAAAAAATTCACATTTTGTATGGATCCAAAACTAGCCTTGTGGCTATGGATCCAGATGTCATTCACAGCAGTTGTATACATATGAAATTTGCGAAATAAAAACCTACTTCTTCTTCTCTAATACTTTGATGATGGCCAGCTCTGGCCAACAGCGCTTGTTCGATGCTGGTTGCTTAGGTCACAAGTCCTTCAATGGTGTTCGGAGCGCTGCAAACAAGTCCGCCGAAGCTTTCGCTCGTCACATCTTTCATGAGAAAGCGTAACTTTTTCTCCTCGTTGGCTTGCGGGTAGGCGTGTGCAAACATACGAAGCACATTTTCAACGAAGCTGGTTACTCTTTCGTTGGGGGTCTGAATCTTAGTGAATCAATCAATCAGAGTTTCATTCTGTTTCCCAGACAGCTTTAGGGGCCTTTTTTGGGTTACACTTCACATTATAAAACAGCACTGTACTAAACAAACTACACGTCAATCATAACTACAGTAATATTCTTGAACTTTTTAAAAGGTATAAAAAAGTCCACGTGGGGGTGAAAATACTTGTTGTACGTGAACATCATCCGTGTCAGCGGGGGACTGGACTCTAGATAAGAGGAGTAAAAATAAGGAGTAGACCTATTTTGTCACTGGGGGACATGAATTGAGATTCTACTCAATAACATTGGGGAATCAAAAACAGAATTGAAAACTTATATAAAAACACCATGTCGCGAACTAGTCCCCTAGTGGGAAGTGGCACAAGACCAAGAGTTCCCAAAAGAAGCACATAATCATAAAAAACTCCGTCCAATGTGGCGATCGTAGTCAATTCTCACAAGTCGTCTCTGTATGCACTCCAACCTGAGCGCCTGACTAACACCCAAAGAATTCCATACCGTAGAACAAAAGTCCAACCGTGATAGAACCAAAGCCCGAAAAAGGTTCAGTATACAGTTGTAATTCCGGAAGTCACGGGTAATGCGAGCAATTATCTCCAGAATTCGTAAAGAATCATTATTAACCTTTGAAAGATGATAGTTAAAGTTCAGACGTGAATCGAACAAAATGCCAAGGTCACGCACAACAGAAGATCTTAAAATTTCAGAGCCGTCTAATGTGTAAAGATGAACAACAACATTTGCCTTACGGGAAAAAGAAAAAACCTTAGTTTTGGTGGGGTTTAAAACCAGCGAGTTCGCACAGCACCACAAATGAATTGCATCAATATCTTTTTTAACGATTCACAGTCTACAGGCGTGTGAATACTACGATAAAGTTTCACGTCATCAGCTTACTGAAGTATTATTGAGTCACTCACACTAGTTACAAGATCATTTACAAAAATATTAAAGAGCAAAGGTCCAAGGTTCAACCCTTGTAATACCCCAGAGTTCAACAAATAAGGGAATGATTTGAATCCTAAGTAGGAAACCATGTTTGGGCGTTCACCAAGATAACTAGCAAACCAGTCGCAGAAACCCGAAGAAAGGCCCATATGTAACAGCTTCGACAGCAATAATTTGTGATCTACGATGTCAAACGCCTTCGAACAGTCAAAATAAATAACATCAACTTGACCACGGGACCCAACTATAGGTTTCGCGAACTCCAAAAAGGTTAAATATTTGTTTCAACAGATCGTCCACGACAAAAACCGTGCTGATTTGGACTGGGCGTCTGCTTAAAATGAAAACTCACACGCTTAAAAATGACTTTTTCAAAAACCTTCGAAAAAACAGAAAGCAATGCAATCGGTCTGTAGTTATCGATACACGTGGAGCTTCCAGATTTGTGTACTGGCACAACCAAAGCAGTTTTCCAGGCTGACGGAAATGTACTTGTTATTAAGGACGTGCTAAAAATGTGATGCAGTACAGGAGCCAAGATATCAGAGCACCTATTAAAAAGAAATACAATCTGTATTAAAAGCAGATCATCCGCCCACTACAGTTGGTGCTGGCTCGTGAAAGTCCGCTTTAACTCGGGCACGGAGATGTCCCACGTCGCCTCGTGGTTCTCGAACTAGTTCTGCAGGTACTGTTCAGAATTACATCTGTGGTTCCCAAACTAGTTCTGAAGCTAATGTTCAGAATTCCATCTGTTTGTCGTCCCACGCGCTTGCAGTGTTGAATCCAATTCTCGACGTTCGCGTGGGTCTCGCCATGGGAGCCCATAGGCGCACGGCAGGTAAGAGATGGAAGGGGCGACCGGGTTTTTCTGTGGCATCTTTTTCGTCTTGGTCTTCCGCTTCTTAAATTCCGTGTGTTTGCTCTATACGTTTAAATCAGAAAATTAAACATTCATGTCTAAACACCCTCAGGTTGGTCTGGCCTTGAGTTATGGAACTGTTATTTTACGATGCAGATAAGACATTTAGCCAGCTCTGTACGACTGCTTGCCTGCGGTCTTCAACTCGCATCACGCAGTAGGATGCTATTCCGGATGTCAAGTGCTGTATAATTGTCTTAAGGTTGAACTTACAAAGCATTTGAATAGTGTATGACAATATATGTGATTAGAATTGATATATTTCTGCTGCAACGAATGATTGAAATGAAAAAACAAAATCTAGCACATACATGTATTGAAGGACGTAACTCAGCTGAAGCGGAAGGTGGCCAAGCTACGGCAGGACGTAGAACAGCACAAGGGGAAAGTCCAGAACTTGCAGAAGCGGTACATTTTACCTGCCCGAGAGAAGAAAGCTACCACTGAAGGCCTACATAGTGTCCTTACACAATATCATATATGTTCTGTAGGAAGGAAACCTAACAGCGGAAGCCTATCGTAACTTGCTAAAATAACGAAGGCAATGCAGCAGCACTTCGCCCGTGGGACAACGGGCTTACAATCTTCTTCTGGCACAAAAAGCCCTGCCGCTAAAGCGCGCCCACGAAGTCACATTCAAGGTATCAAATTGGAGCCTGTATTTGCCTGTGAATTTTTAGTTGTCTGAGAATGTTCTAACATGCGCTTGCATGTTACAACATGCAAGCACTAAATAAAAATATATATTTATCAGAGGAAGAAGAAAACAACGTCCAGACATAATAAAAGAAAATAAGACGATGCGCAATACATTCACACCATGAATAATTAAAGTATAACAAGACATTACGAAAACCAAAAGAAACTATAAAGGCACCCGTGTAGGCCAGATCAGAGCTAGCTTGCTCGTTGACTAAGGTAGCTAAGTGCACAAAAAGTTGGACTGAACCTGGAGAAAGCTTTTAGCCGAAAAACACATCAGGATGCGTACCCATTTAGTGCTATTGTCACTGAACGTGGCACGTGGCAGCGCCAGGTTCCTGCTTTTATTCAAAAGCACCAATACAATTTACGCCTTGCCGATTCATTTATGGTGCGTACTTCTGATGCAGTGGTCGAGTATTTGAAGTCTGACAAATACAGCGACCATAGCGTTTTCGGTGTAGACGTCCAGGGCCTCTTCTACTCCCTTCATTAGTATACTTTCCTCTCCTAAATTTAATTTTGTATTGAGAATGACGGCAAACTATCTTTCCGAAATGCAAGTGGTTTATGAATAGGACATATTTTTAGGAGTTTTAATGTTTTATTTGAATTTTATATTCACTTGTTGTAGTAATGACATTCAAACACTGAAGTCTCGGGTCTGTAGTGGCAAACAAATATCTGCCCTGAGTAATTATTTTTTGTCAAGCGTAGATCAGGATTTCAAAAACTCTGTTAAAATCCTTCCCGTAAAAAAATTTTCCGCTATACTGATGACGTTCTAATTGTGTGCTCTGAAAATGCAGAAGACAATTTTGCAGACCAGCCTTTGGATATGTTTGACAAGTGCGGCTTCTGTCTCGAATTCACTTTTGAGAAACACAAGGGCGCAAGCTTACAATTTCTAGATATCTCGCTGTCTCTTCATAAAAATCATCTGTGGAGGTCTTTCCCTTCGCACTTGCCCTCTTTAGCTTTAGAAGCGGAATGGAAGTGGTTTCTAAATCTCTGAAAGTATTGATAGCTTAAAAATATTTTTAACTATTTTGCCCTTTTGTTTTCTGATAGCTGACTCCCTCAGTGAAGGGTCCAGTGCAGTCTGTAGTTTTCCTGCCTTTTAGTTTCATGAGTGTTGTGCAATTTTCGCTGCCCTCATTTGATTTGTTGGTTTGTTGCCATTGTTAGAGGTCCGGCGTCGTATCTTTTGTTGAGAGAGGTGGTGTGAAGAAGGGTTTCCTTTCCTTTTCTCTTTTTCAACCCTATATACAGAGTTGTGCCCTCAATAAAGGTTTAGGTGTGTTTGAGACGTTCGCCTTCTCTTCCTTGTCGTCGTCTGTCAATACCTCAGTTTCGGGTTTTTCACTAAAATGTTTGACATACACCAGCTCACTTGCGCCCTTACGTTCTGCCTATTAATACTTCAAAATGCAAGTTTTCTCCTCTTTCATCCCTACATTCACTCACCTTTCCAAGGATCTACGCCGTAGATCCTTAGAAAGGTGAGTGAATGTAGGGGTGAAGGAGGGAGAAACCTTGCATCTTGAAGCATTAATGGGCAGAACGTAAGGGCGCAAGTGAGCTGGTGTATGTCAAACATTTTAGTGAAAAACCCGAGACTGAGGTATTGACAAACGACGACAAGGAAGAGAAGGCGAACGTCTCAAACAAAGCTAAACCTTTATTGAGGACAGAACTCTTTATATAGGGTTGAAAAAAGAGAAAAGGAAAGGAAACCCTTCTTCACACCACCTCTCTCAACAAAAGATACGACGCCGGACCTCTAACAATGGCATCAAACCAACAAATCAAATGACTGCAGAAAAAATTGCAGAACATTCACGATGCAAAACGCAGGGAAATTACAGACTGCACTGGACCCTTCACTGAGGGAGTCAGCTATAAGACAACAAAAGGGCAAAAAGGTTAAAAAATATTTTTAAGCTAACAATACTTTTAGAGATTTAGAAACCGCTTTCATTCCGCTTCTAAAGCTAAAGAGGGCAAGTGCGAAGGGAAAGACCTCCACAGATGATTTTTATGAAGAGACAGCGAGATATCTAGAAATTGTAAGCTTGCGCCCTTGTGTTTCTCAAAAGTGAATTCGACACAAAAAACGCACTTGTAAAAAAATATCGAACGGCTGGTCTGCAAAATTGTCTTCTGCATTTTTCGAGTACACAATTAGAAAATCATCAACATAGCGGAAACACTTTTTTACGGCAACGATCCTAACACAGTCTTTGAAATCCTGATCTACCCTTGACGAAAAATAATTACTCCGGCAGATATTTGTTTGCCACTACAGACCCGAGACTTCTGTGTTTGAATGCCGTTACTACGTTAAGTGAATATAATATTCAAATAAACAATAAAATTTAAAAAAAAATATTCTATTCATTAACCACCTGCATTTCGAAAATATAGTTCGCCGTCATTTTCAATACAAAATTGAACCTAGGTGAGCAAAGTATACTAATGAAGGGAGTAGAAGAGGCCCTGGACGTGTACACAGAAAACGCTATGGTCGCTGTAATTGTCAGACTTCAAATACTCGACCACTGCATCAGAATTGCGCACCATTAAAGAATCGGCAAGGCGTAAATTGGATAGGTGCTTTTGAAGAAAAGCCGGAACCTGGCGCTGCGACGTGCCAAGTTCAGAGACAATAGCACTAAATGGTTACGCATCCTGATGTGTTTTTCGGCTAAAGAATTTCTCCAGGCTCAACCCTACTTTTTGTGCATTTAGCTACCTTAGTCGACGAGCACGCTAGCTGTGATCGGGCCTACATGCGTGCCTTTAGAGTTTCTGCTGGTTTTCGTAATGTCTTCTTATATTTTAATTATTCATAGTGTGAATGTATTGCGCTTCGTTTTTTTTTCTTCTTTTATTATGTCTGGACGTCGTTTTCTTCTTCCTCTGATAAATATATATATTTTTATTGAGTGCTTCCATGTTGCAACATGCAAGCGCATGTCAGAACATTCACAGACAACTAAACATTCATAGACAACTACAGGTTTCAACTTGATACCTTGAATGTGACTTCGCGGGTGCGCTCTAGCGGCAGGGCTTTTTTGCGCCAGAAGAAGATTGTAAGCCTGCTGTCCCACAGGCAAAGTGCTGCTGCATTGCCTTCGTTATCCTAGCAAGTTACGATAGGCTTCCGCTGTTAGGTTTCCTTTCAATAGAACATATATGATATTGTGTAAGGACACAATGTAGGCCTTCAGTGGGAGCTTTCTTCTCTCGGGCAGGTAAAGTGTTTCGCTTCTGCAAGTTCTGGACTTTCCCCTTGTGCTGTTCTACGTCCTGGTGTAGCTTGGCCACCTTCCGCTTCAGCTGAGTTACGTCCTTCAATACATGTATGTGCTAGATTTTTCTTTTTATTTCAGTCGCTTGTTGCAGCAGAAATATATCAATTCTAATCACATGTGTTGCCATACACTATTCAAATGCCTTGTAAGTTCTACCTTAACACAGCACTTGTCATCCGGAATAGCCTCCTACTGCGTGATGCGAGTTGTAGACCGCAGGCAAGCAGTCGTACAGAACTGGCTAAATTTCTTATCTGTATCGTAAAATAACGGTCCCATATCTCAAGGCTAGACCAACCTGGGGGTGTTTAGACATGAATGTTATTTTTTTATTAAAACGTATAGAGCAAGCAAACGGAATTTAAGAAGCGGAAGACCAAGACGACAAAGATGCCACAGAGAAACCAGGGCGTCCCTTCCATCTCCTACCTACCCGTGCGCCTATGGGCTCCCATGGCGAGATCCACAAGGACGTCGAGGATTGGATTCAACACTGCAAGCGCGTGGGACGAAACACAGATAAAATTCTGAGCATTAGCTGCAGAACTAGTTTGAAAACCACAGATGGATTTCTGATCCGTACCTGCAGAACTAGTTCGAGAACCACCAGGTTTCGCTTCCGTCGTGGGACATCTGCGTGCCCGAGTTAAAGGGGACTTTCACTAGCCAACACCAACGGTAGCGGGCGGGTGATCTGCTTTAAATACAGATTCAGGACACCAACGAAAGCGTAACCAGCTTCGTTGAAAATGTGCTCGTATATTTGCACGCACCTACCCGCAAGCGAACGAAGAGAAAAAGTTACGCTTTTTCATAAAAGACGTGACGAGGAAACCTTCGGCGGACTTGTTCGCAGCGCTCCGACGACCGTTGAAGGATCTGCGACCTCAGCAACCAGCATCGAACAACCGCTGTTGGCCAGAGCTGGTCATCATCAAAGTAACGAAGGACATGGCACGGAACTGGTAAAAGTGCAAGAATGCTCCAGGCAGGTCATCGCCAACGCTGTCGGACTCTTTCCAAGGCAGACGAAAATGAGTGCACGACTAAAAATGATGTCTCGTGGTTGTCTGGGCAATCACGAAGTTTCGCCCATACCTGTACGGGAGACCGTTTCGCGTAGTTGACGACCGCCACTCGCTCTGCTGGCTCGGGAGCCTCAAGGACCTTTAAGAACGCCTAGTTTGATGAAGTCACAGACTACGAGAGTTCAAAATGACTGTGTTCTACAAGTCAGGCCGCCTGCACAGTGACGCCGACTGCTTGTCCAAATCCCCTGTCGAGTCATTTTTCGGCAACAGCGACGACGATGACAAAAAGTGCTTTCTAGGCGCAGTGAACCCCGACAACACAGCACGATGTCAACGAGATGATCCTGAGCTCCACGCACTAAAAGAGCACCTGGAAGATCAAGGAAGTGCCATTCTACGTGCCTTCATATGAGCCCGACCTGCTTTCGTCATTCGGCAAGATGTACTCTACAAAGAAAATTTCCAGGACAACAACTCGACGTGTCTGATGGTAATTCCGACCGCCCTTCGAGAGGAGACCGTTCAAGCATGCCACGACGACCAAACGTCCGGACACTGGCCCGTATTTGTCAAAAGTACTACTGACCCAATCTTTCCAAAACAGTTTACCACTACACACGATCATTCCAGGGTGCCAGAGACGCAAGAGCCCGCCGACGAAGCCGGCAGGTTTCCTGCAACAAATTCCTCCGCCAACTGCACCGTTCCAGCAGATCGGAATGCATTTGCCTTGTCTTTTTTCGTAGTCGACCATGAAAATCGATTGGATAATCGTAGCTACTGATTATCTAACACAATACGCCATGGCAAAAGCCCTTTCATCGGGGGCATGCATTGAAAGTCGCCAAGTTCTTCGTTCAATCAATCGTCCTCAGGCATGAATGGTGCCCTGAAGTACTGATTACAGACAGAGGGTCGTCGTTTATGGCACAGCTAAGTCAACAGATCCTCCGGCTCACTCACACCAGCAATCGTTGAGCAAAAGCGTAACATTCACAGGCAAACTGGCTGACAAAACGGCCAAACAAGACCATCGCTGACATGGTCTCCATGTACGTTGACGTGGAGCACAAGATGTGGGTTGAGGTATTACCTTACCGTCATGTTTGCCTACAACACGGCGAATCAAGGCATTACTGGTGTTACACCTCTACAGCTGTGAAATGGTTGAAAGGTAACAACCATGCTAGACGTGATGCTGCCCCTCGAGCCAGCTGACGATGGGAGTGGCAACGCTTGAGTTGTTGCTCAATGAGCCGATGAAGCATGCCAGGTTTCCCGACACCGGATTCAAGACCCGAAAATCCACAACAAGTGGGCGTAAATTCTACGCCCACTTGTGGATTCTCTGTAAGATCGGCTATCGGATGTCAGAGATGGAAGTGGAACTTTCTTACATCGCCATGTGTCTGTGGTACAAGTTTGTGAACCCTGAACGCTTTCTCCAACTGGAGACCTTGCAAGTTGAATGGCATCGGAAGAGGACGATCCTCAACGACTACCAAAACTGCACAAGAGATCATCTATGAACTGTGAGTCAACTCGCGGATCAGTTGCGGACCGCTTTCATTGGAGAACGTTTTCACGCTTCCACCTTATATACTCAGTGGCAAGCAGTAAATTGAAAAAACTGTGATACAATTTCCCGGTCTTGGAGGCAGAAGAAAAGAACAAGCAAGTCACCGAAACCTGGGTTGATGTCAACGGTTATCGCGATGAAAACTGCCCTTGTAAATCCCTTTGTCGTTCAGCTCTCCAGATGGTCCGATGTTTTGCGTGAATGTGAAGCCCTCTCGTTTCGATATTTTTTCTGCAATAGACGTCATGTTTAACGCTGTGTCAAAACCAGCTGAGAAAAGTCCTCTTGTGTCGACGGCTTTTTAGAGAGCGTCGTCCTTAGTAGATGCTTCGTACAGGCCAGATGTTGGAAACTTTAAGATGGTAACTCAGGTTAAGAAAGAGTTAGAAGAGAAAGAGGTGAAGCTTCTTGGAAGAGACAAATCGAAGCTGTTTGCTGTTCTGCCTTCCATTAAGTTTCTGGAGAAATGTAACCTCGCTGTTTCTGGGTAATTTCGATTTTTAAATAGGGATCTGGGCCGACACAAGAGGGAAATAGTAAAGAATTTTAAAGACAGTGACTTTACGTCCTTGGCTCCCAGACTAAATGGTAACATGAAAGATTTGTTTGCCATTAAGTTCTGTTTGAAAGACTACAAAGTTGACCTTCTTCTGAGAGTAGTTATCAACAAAGATGACACGTGGCAAAAAACTGTCTGCACGTTCCTTCAGGATGGTGTTTCTTGACTTGATTTCAGAAGCCCGCTAGCATTAGGTTCTTTCATGGATTTGATATCAGATATTCAAGCGTTTGTTTGTAGCGTTTCCACTATTTTTCTCCGGAATATAGGAGATTTGTGTTATTTACTCCAACCAGCTACTGTGCTTTCTAGGGTCCGCTCGCTTCTAGAGGAGAATTGAGTTCGGTTTCAGTCCCAGTCTGGTATAGAGATCAATGGTTTTCTAAGGATAATTGAACTGTGTCTAAAACCGGCAGTGTTCATTCACGATGAGCAAAAATGCATTCAACGTCAGGGCGTGTGTATTGGTTCGGCTGTGAACCCGTCCCTTTCAAAAATATACCTCCGAAGCTTACACCTAAAAGTGCATCAGATGGTCGAAAATTATCACCCGAGCTCAGTAGTTACAAGACGATACGTGGATGACATATTGGTATGTGTCCGTGACTCAGCCCTTGCTGGTTCAATCGAGAATGCCGTGTACAGAGAGGCACCGGAGTTCCATTTTTCTATTGAAAAGCCCTCCAAAAACGGACTTCAGTATTTAGACCTCCAGCTCAGATTGGTCCCCGGGTTATGTTGGTACGTATGGCAAAGTAAAGGCTAAACCAGTACTTCCCTTTGATTGTTGCCATTCAAAGTATGTCAAGGCAGAATGGGTTCGAAACATGATTAACAACGCGGTTCAAAAGTGATGTTGGCACTCCATTATGACGTTGAATCAGGTTGTGTTTTCCCGGCTTAATGATGCAAAGTATCCTCAAGAATTTATTTCCAAGCAGCTTTCGTACATGGTTGCAAAAGACAAAAAAGTAGGAAAATACCCGACCAAAAACAGTTTGTAGTCATACTGTTCGTCTATAACATTTCACACAACCTAAAATCTGTTGGTGATAAGTTTGGTCTACGCATGGCGTTTAGCACAGGTAGCAGTTTGAAACGGTTGATTCCATTCACTTCCGCCTAGAAAGGTTGTTTAAAAACACACAGGGAAAGGTGTGTTACATGTGTTTCAGGTATAGTCTACAAGATCCCTTTTCACTGTGGTTTTTGCTATATAGGTCAAACAAAGCGTCGTCTTAATTGTGGTGGCGGTACTTTTGGTAACTTATTTTTATATTTTCTAGTAATAAATTATATATGGTTGAAGAACGCTGCTATTTGGCCAGTGTACACCTCCAAGTGTTGTTGACGGGGCTACCCGCTATTTCAACGTAGACATGATTGTGAGGATTCGCATGTTGGTAGTTCTGCTTTCCGTAATTAACACGTAGATTTAGCTGGCGCATTTTGGATTCGTTATGCACTTTCTACAATAAAATGTATATCTCTTAAAATCCATGGTCCTACACCTTTGCATAAACTATTTAACCCCACAAAAGGGTTCCAACGACCGCGGGAGACATTATTTTTAAATCAAAAAGCGACTGGTGGTACTTTTGAAAGACGCAAATTGAAAGCCCCGCGAACCGCGAGCACAAAAGTTGGCAGATATCTGCAAAGGTTTGTATTCTTAAGAACCGTGGAGATTCATCGCTTGAATAAAATACCAGAGAGGTTATGTCAAACACTCTACTGCCACCCAATGCGGGGCTCGATGCCTTCACATATTTTGTGTCGGTGAACTTGTGGAGCGATTTGTCAACTTGAAGTTTTAGTTGTCGGTAACCTGTTTTCGTAGCGATCCATTCCTAAAGCGGCACTTTTTCTGTGACAGACAAGGTATGCACAAAAGTTACGGCAATATATGCGTAAGACAAACTAAAGCCTCGCACGAGATCGCGTATACCCGCAAAAATAACAAAAATAAAAACTCAAACTACGCCCACCACTCCCGTACACGAACCGGCAAAAGGAGGCTTGTATACCGGGGATACAGCATTTTCTATATTTTACGCTACAGTGCTCCGCTTCACTTCTAATGTAATAAATTAAAAAAAAACATATATTTTGAGCGAACTGCACGGGCATGTAGCCGGATCGTGTTCTCTCGAAGAATAACCTTATATAGTGGACGCTTCTAGTAAAAAGGTTTGATATATCAAAGTGGATATGGCTCTGGCTAGAGGGAGCGCTCAAAGCAACGCGTTACAAGTGACGACGTTACTGGTAACCTTTTAATTTTTCAAAAAATCGCGAATTCCCTCGGTATAATCTAAGATCGCTAACGAACAAAGTAATTTTGTGACTGGATTTCACCACTGAGTTTGAGGTTACGCTCCTTGCTAGGTATTGTATGATTAAAATTACTGACGCTAAATTACTGTAAACGGCAATCGGGACCTCGCTGGCCTATACAAGCTTCATGAACCAAAAATAAAATAAATTATGCAAAATCTGTTGATGAGAGTTTTGTTATTGTCAGAGTTTTAACCGCATCTCATCCCTGGCACTTCATATTACCGATATCTAAACTGACACAAATCTACGGGAAACATACAGTTTCTTACATTTAGGTAGTAATTGTAACAAAATTTCGCTACAGTTAATGGAAGGGGACAACTCTCAGCAAAAAGCAAATTGTTGTGTGTATGTTTATATAGCCGGAAGTTAGTCTACCTCAGTGGGCGTCTGGTGTCTCAACTGAAGATGAGCAATTTAGCCAGTGCGGTACAACCGCCAGCCTGGGATCTTTAACCTGCACCACGCAATAGTGATACACGACCGCACGCCGGTAAGATGCTCATACAGATTGAAACGGGCAGGGGTGGGGATTGAGCCCAGGATCCCTGGGTTCTGCAGCGCGAGCTTTCGCTCCACGTGCTCCGAACTGGTGTGCGCTAGCCCACTCGGCCACCGATCCCCTCCCCCCCCCCCAAACCTCAGCAACGTGATAGGGATTTACGTACTAAAAATTACCCTCGATTTTGTTACATATCTTGGTGTAACGGGCTCAGCATTCAAATGAATACAGCTTAGTAAGTTGGGCTAACTGCAGCGTTAGACCACACAGCCTGCGATGTTTTACAAACGAGTGTCTGTATATCTCTACTCGTTCTAACGGAGCGTCTGAAAGAACAAAAAACAAATTAAATAAACAAATAAAATGCACCTTGCTCTTTACGTGCCCTATCAATATTTAAGGATTCATTTTTGTAGCTTTTTTTGTTGCAGTCATTTTTATTCACTCATTTATTTACTTTAATGAAATTATGTTAGTTTAGCCTCCACGAATAACGTAAAAAATCGTATTAAAGGTTATCTTGAACGCGACCACAAAATCTTCGATTCTTTTCGCCAAATGCACTGCCCAAACTTAAGAGATACAGCATCGCAAGTGCATTAGGTTTCTCACCACTGACACTTGGTAGTCGTAAAAAGCTCCGGCGTAGACACTTGGCCCTGTGTTGAAGCATTTACCTCTGCTATCTTCAATATCAAAGTGGGTTCGGATTATCACTGCATCAATCGGTGCACTCCTGGTCAGAGGAACAGAGAAGAATGGTAAGATGGACAGGGTAATTCTGTGCAAGCGTGTCTGCTTGGCTTCCTTAGAGAACAAACTAACCAAGTTCTTCTGGCTATGGTTCAGACCTGACGGCCAGACGAACTCTCATTTTCGTCGTTTCCTCTTGTTTTAATGAACAATGTAGAATTAGTTGTTTTCATCGTGAAGTGGTTCATGCGTGTCAGTTTCAGTCCGCGCGTCTTTCTCGGGAATACTTGGTGGGTGTCACGTGTATGTGATAAACACGGCGCATGAATGATACTGTCTTCACAGTGCCGATGCACCATGCTATATTCAATGCAAGTCTAGGGAAGGGTGTTTGAAGTAGAGTTAAAAAATTATCAGTGCCCCCTTCTATAAAAACGTTTCTTTTTAAGTTACACACAAGCGCTCTTCCCGTAAAACGTGGCTTGAGCAGAGAAAGATTTTTGTCTTATGGGATTGTGATTGCTTTCTTTATCTACATTGCTACCCGGCGTGCTTACTACCTAACTTGAAGTTATTCCCTTTCATTTACTTTGTACTTAACTTCAAAAAACGTTTTAGAGATACTTTACCCAACACTCGAGTCACGAGTCACGACCATAAACAGATGAAATCAGAAACCACTTTAGTGCCCTTAAAAAGTGAAATGTGCGAAACGTTAGACAAACTCTCGGAAGCTGAGAAAAACATTACACAAGCGTGGTCATGCTCACTAAGACTGTTAAAGTGGGAACTGCAGAATATTCATCCGCCTGGTGGAAAGTCCTCCTCGCCATCTTTTTTGGCATTTCCCTCTTGTCTAGCTTCATGGCGAGGCGGGGGGAAGGTCCTTTTTTGTAACGGCTTCTTCTGGGAGGATAAACCTAGGATCAGCAGAATTTTTGGCCCCTCGCAAAGCCTAGCCCTCCGGGTGAATGTTTCATGAAGCTTGAAGGCTGTGCTCTGGCAGTCACCCATTTGAGCTCACAAAGTTGTTTGTCTGTAGCCTGTGGCGAAGTAAACGCTTACTGAAAACCTGCGACGTACTTTTCATACTTACTCTCGGGGTCTCAAATAAGTGGTGCAGAACGTATGCGCGAGAGCTGGGGATTTCAATATGTGAGCATGCTTTACATGTTCACAAAAACATTCAGCATCCTCCGAAAAGCCAGCCCATCACGCTCAAATTTGTCTCAAATGGGGAACGATGGAAAATATGAATGTGTACCACGTGCGGGCATCTTAGGGGATCTCTGTTTTCATAGAGTGCTCACAAATTATTGTGTGCCTAACTCGCAGGATATGGTGGCCAACTAAATGTGGATGAAATTTATATTTACACATCCTAACAGCCACATGAGTGTAAAGAGCAGCAAGGGGATGAGATTTATATTTACAGTTCCTAGCAACCACATGAGTTGAAAGAGCGCAAGGGTGAGTGTCAATAGTAGGGAAGTTTCAGTGGATCGTTTTTAGCTCTCCCATAACCGTACTTCACAACGATATATAAGCTAGGCTTGCTGCGAGTATTCTTTATTGAGCACGGCTGTCGGAGCGGAAAATGCAATATTTGAAACCCCTATTGGGGAGTTTAACGTGTTGCGTTAGCGTTCAACATTGCTTTTATCGGTGCTATAGCACGAGCTGCCACTTGAAATAAGTCTTTGCTTCTCGTTTGTATTAACATGACACATGATAGTAAATTGACATTTTAAAGCATAGGTAAACTGCGCCATGAAGTTTACACGAACAACCTATCGGCGATTTTTCTCGTCCGTTTTTTCTTGTGAGAAGTGAATGATGTTTAGAAAAAAATACATAGCAGGGGCAAAAAAGTAAAAAGCGCTGATGTCTAGTTCGTGTTAACAGTGTGGCGTGTTGTACGCATACCGTTACACAATCAGTGCAAGCAGAGTTAGTAAATTTATTAGACGAAAATATTTTTTTTAAACCGAAATTTGTCATTTCTATACAAGCGATTCGGGAAAGAGTGCTGTTATTGGTCACCAACTTAACGTTGCATCAATTTGTTCCTGTACACTAAAATCTTCATGACCCTTGCATTAAAATCTCATTTTTTTTGTTTGCGCTTGCTGTGTCACGCAGAGTAAGAGACAAGTCTATTTCTCGAATATTTGAACAAAACCTCCATTACGCCAGATATACATTTTGCTTGTACACTTTTACACTGTCCGTTTAGAGTTATTATCTACGTCAAGCGATTTGACACTCTTTATAGAATGGCTTGAAGGAAAATAACTTTCCAGCTATAAAAAAAAAGATTTTTTTTGTATATTGAACTTATTTTTTTTACTCAGATAATGTAAAGGTACATGACGCGACACTGTTAATGCGAACAAAACACCGGCACTTTTTTTTTTACCCAGTAATGCATTATCTAGCACTAAGATCTACTACTTCAGTTGTATATTCGCATATAACAGTTTTCTAAACATATTAGCTTCTAAGAAATCAAAAACGGAAAAAACCGGCGCTAGTTGGTTCGTGCTAACTGTGAGGAGTAGTGTACCTACAATGCTTTTAAAATGCCAAATCACAGTCCCGCGACATGCTAAGAAAGGGCTGCTTTTGGTTTAGTTTCCTGAAGACTCCGAAGAATACTTTGAACTGGCAGCCGGTGCTGTAGTACCGAAACAAGCAAGTTTGAACGATAACGCGACACGCTAAACTCCCCTATAGGAGCTTTAATAAGGAGTCTTTGAGACGGTTTTTCCACCTCCGCAACGCTCTCCGGAATGAAGACACCACTACTGCCTCATGCGCGGTGCTAGCCTTCCCTGCAGAGTCCCGGATCTCGTAGCGGAGTTGCGGAAAACGTTTCGGGACACCGGGAACGATCTACGCAAACTCACTAATAGGGAGTTTTCGTGGAACGTTTTCGCCGAACCGCAACGTTCTCCGTTGCCTGCTAAGATATTGGAACTCTACAGTCAAGGCCATCGGAGCGCAGGCGCAGTAGCGGCTTCTTCGTTGCGAAGGGCTTAGCGGTCTACGGAAACTCCGCGGTCTACGGAAACTCCCAACCTCCGCTAAGCCCTCCACACCGAAGAAGCCGGTACTGCGTCTGCGCGCCGATGGCCTTGACTGTAGAGTTCCGGGTGTTGTAGCGGGTTGCGGAGAGGGTTGCGGGACCGCAGAAACGATCTACCAAAAACTCCCTATTATGTTTTCCGCTTCGATATCTGCGCTGGATGACGAATGCTCACAGCAAGGCTAGCTAACATATCGTTGTGGGGTATGGTTATAGCCGATTCACACGGCGGACCGAACCGCGATTTTCGTCCGCGGACCGTGCACCAAGTGACGTCCACGTCACCGATCCCTGCGATACGTGCCTCGCCCGCGGACCCGCGGACTGATAAAGTCGAGCGCCTTTTCACTCGCGGATTTTAGGTGGCAGGTTGACTTGAAAAGCGTTTAGTCTGGCAACGGTACTATGCTTTCTTCGGTTTGTTTTTTGTGTTGTTTTTCTTTTGGACGACTAAAACAAAAATGGCGCATCGTTGTGTTTTGTGCGTTTGCTGGTTTATTTTGTCGCGCGATTCTTGGTTCCACGCGTGAAAGAAACTGCACAAACTTTGTCCGGCTGACGCGACGCAGGTTCCGGTACTCCTTCCGAATACGTGTCATGAAGTTCTCGTCAAAACTCGCCTAGAACGCTGCGATAATTCTTGCACGTCCTATCAGCCTTTAACCGAGCAAGACCTTTCTTCTGGCTGTGGTGTACTTAAGTGTTCTGCACGAGGACAGAGTGCGTTAAGGCATCCGAATGACATCGAACGACCCTCCGCGAGCCCAGAACTTCGTCGCTTCTACGCCGAACCCTTATGGCGCAGAACGACGACTGTGTCACTGTCAAGCCTTGGGTTAGTAAAACAAGTAGCGTTTCGCGCGACGCCTATCACGGTGTTTTGTCTCGATCTGTACGTAACAGCGGCGTACGATTCTTTATCGCAGTAGCAAACGTCGACTTCTCTGTTGGACAACGGTGCCACGGTGCTAAGTTGGAGTTTCGCGGCACTGTAAAGTGGCGAACAGGTTCGGGCCGTCCTCGCTGGCGTCTGCTTGTCGTCTTCCTCGTTTGGATCCGCTTGGGAGACAGACGAACCGCGGACATGTCGTCACGTGGTCAATTCGTCCGCGGATCAGTTCGTCGTGTGAATCGGCCATTATCGGAGAGCTAAAAACGATCCACTAAAACGTCCTAATATCTACACCCACCCTTGATGCCCTTTCAACTCATGCGGTTGTTGGGATGCGTAGATATAAATGTTGTCCACATTTCGTTGTCCTTCACATCCTGCGAGTTAGGTACACAATAATTTGTGCGTGCTCTACGAAAACAAAGATCCGCTAAGATGCCCGTGCCTGATACATATTTGTCTCTTCCATCGTTCCCCATTTGAGGCAGGTTGGAGCGTGATAAACTGGCGTTTTGAGGGTGCTGAATGATTTGGAAACATGTAAATCGTTCTTACATATTGAAACCACCAGATCTCTCGGATGCGTTCTACACGCCTTATTTGAGAAACCATGAATAAGTATGAAAAGTACGTTCAATTGCTGTGGGGATGCATCGCACCCCCTGCCCTTCCCACGCCTCGCCAGCCAGCTAGACAAGAGGCAATGGGCAAAAAAGAGGGCGAGGAGGACTTTCCGCCAGGCGGGAGGATATTTCTGCAGGTCCTCCTTTAAGCACAGAATGCGTCACATGCCAAGGAGGAAGAGAAGGGCGTCTGAACGGCACCTCCTACCGAAGATTCGCTTCCATTTCTGATCGACGCCCTGAGACGGCGCAGCATGAGAGAAAAGGCCGCGAAGCAAGCGACTGCGACACTGCATGTCACGCCAATAAGTTCGCATCTGTGGCCTACCAACCAGCGACCTCAAATAGATCAGTCAAAAAAAATAGCTCAGTGGACAATGCGCTTAGCTCATAATCACAAGGTGGTGATTTCAAACCTTCTCCGGGAGTGAAGTCTTTTTATAAAATTTTCTATAAGCGTGAAGTGTTTTTTTTTTCAAATTTGGGTTACAGCCAGTTGTCACGGCCGGCTGTTACAGCGAACGGTCTTAGAGCAGTTGACAAGCTCCACAGAAGAGCGGCGCTCAAAGCAGTTCCTCTCTGTGCTGGAACGGGATCAGATAAGGGCGGATGGCGTTCCTAGCGCTACCGGAGTCAAAGCCACCACTAGCAACGGAGAAGGACAGTTTTCGAACGACGCTCGTTTTGCGTCATGTATTGCGCCAAACTGTTGTTTACTATAAATACCAAATACAATCACTTTTCACCTCAGGAAATGTGCATTCGACGTTTCACCGGTTTTGCCGCGTTTGTTCATAGGGCGGGCTGATAGTGTAGCAAGCGCCTTTAAATGGACGCGCCGCAAAAAGGCGTCAGGCGTTTTCCGAAGCTCGTCGACTGACCAAGATGGATCTAAGACCGTTGGTTACAGCTGCGTAAGCTGTAACTCTATAGGTTGTAATGCTGTATAGGCTGCATAAGCTGTGATGACTGTAACAACCGGCTTGCGCAGTGACACACCCTCTAGTCTATAGGCTGTAACAGTGCAACAATCGTTTTTTATAGATTTTACAACATATACAGCTCCAACAGCCGGCTGTGAAGTATCTACACGTACAGCGTATACAGTTGTTAGTGCATATACAGTGTTAGTCTAAACAGTTGCAACCTATAGAGCTGTTACAGCCTATATCTTGTTAGTCTTCACATTTACAGTTTATACAACCTATATGTTACAGCCTACACAGCTACGGCTTATTCAAACTATACAGCTCTATCAAACAACTGTTGCAGATACAGCCTACACAGATCTAACAGCCGGCTGTTACAGCCAAAGGTTAGAGCCTAACGTTACATAGCTTCATGAAAATAGGCTCATAACACACATTCTGCGTTAAAAGCAAAGAAATTTAGTCAGAAAGCCATATATGAGTCCTCGAGTCAAGACTTCACTTAAGAAGGTCTTTTAAGTAGTCGTGCGCAACCCACGTGCGTGGGGCGTAGAGTGCAACTCCGAGGACGAGATACCCAGTCTTGTCGCGAACTCCACCTCTGTGTTCTTCCTGAAGACTCCTCAGTCTCTGTAGTGACGCAAAAAGGGACGAGTTTGTGGTCCGCGCATTTTGGTACACGTAAACTAGTAAAAGCCCTTTTACAAGCTTGTGTTTGCTCATGACCAAGTTTAATAGACCCTTTTCAAAACCCTTTGAGGCAAAATGGGGTTGGACATTTCTGGGGCTGGAATCGTGTGTCTGGATCCGAGCTCCCGCAGAAAGCTCACGCAACCCTCATGCCCAATGCATTCTCTCCTGATTGACCTGGCTTCTCTAGCTCCAAAGGTGCCAACTTACTCCACTTGATAGTTTGCGAAATTGGAAGTTACTCAATATTAGAACGACTTATGCTGAGCAAATGTTATCCTATACGCTTCCAAACCTACTTAATTTTCTTACCTTCAAAATATTGATCCAATGAAGTTATCGAGAAAAGATATTCGATAATTTTTTTCCGGTGTTTCTTTCTAGTAGTACTTTCCAGAGCTTTGAGATGTATATTACTTCGTGTTTTTTGTGTATAAATCTAAATGTATATATGTATGGCATTTTCTGTGTATGTTTCCTTTCAATGTATATATGCTATGTATCATGTATCAGACAAATATATAGTTACATAGAACTCTCAATGTATGCATCATGTTACCAAGAAAAACGTTAATATCTCCGCCTGATTAATTTTTCAATGTCATTTCGTCTTGTTTAGTTTTTTCTTGTGCCACTGCTGTTTGTGTGAAAGAGGGGCCTGGGACTCGTCAAGCTGCATGATGCAGCTTTTTTCCTCGGTCTCCCGCCATCATTTGCTTGATAGAAAAATAAGCATTCTTATTATTATTCTTATTATTATTCTCAGAGGATCAAGCAATGGCTGACTCGGGAAGTTGGCAAAGCAATGACTAGATGTTGCCCACTTTTTTGAAAAAGTCTATTCTGATCACTCACAACAAGACGAGACACTGCCACGCTAGTGCCATTTGTGAGGTGGCCCCGGAACTGAATTTCGCTAAAGCAAAGCTTTCCCAGTATTTGTGAGAAAAAATGCACGTTACATCGATAAACATACTCACCAGATCGCTGTCAAGCTTTTCGAGCCAAATAAAAAAATGATGCGCAAAGAAAAAAAAGGGTGTAATGAAATAAAATTTACGCTTTTGAAGTTCAATATTGGTTGCGTCTTGGTAGGAAATATAAAATAACATACAAAAGGAAGAAAAAAGTAAAACATACCGAATTCAAAGTGTTCAACAGCTACTGAACAAGTGGTGCATTTTCTCGTTCTCTACCTCAAAGGCACACGTGGTAAGCGTCTTTTAGGTATGTCAGAATTTTTTTTTCCCTTTATTAGAGGTGATAGGAGAGCTGCAAGCTCACTCGACTGGTGAGGACACGCTCTGGTTTGCGGGTGTCGAAGTGACACTTCGAGAGATGATTGAATACATAGCGGACATCACGCAAATCCTCCATGTACTGGATATTTCATAGTCCAGCATCAGCCATATATTTGAACATTGCATGAATAATCGTGCAAGCAATATAGTTTTCTAGTATCCTTGCACATCTAACTTTTTACTCGATGTTGATTCCTTCTTTTCTGGTGCATGGCCGTGTACGGAAAAATACCCCCAACTCTTGGAGAGCAAAAGTCTTTGAGGGCGCGCTGCGAGTATAGCGTGGAGAATATTTTACATGCTTTAACCCAAGCATGTCCTCAAGGCCGTCACTGACGTAGTGGTGCTAGCATCTTGCGGCACACTGCCGGACACAACGAGACAAATATTAAGATATTGAAACTAACATGTTGAATTTTTAATTAAACTCATGTTTTGTGCTTGCCGTACATACGTATCTTTGTGCGTCACTTTTTCGTTAGGTTCAGATATAGAAAGAATTAACTCGTAATTTGAAATTGCTTCCTCGAGGAAATAAATATACACGTGTCCACTAACCAACAGAGGGAATCCCGCGAATGACGAATCTGTAAATATGCTTGGACATAAAAATTATTAAATATGCAGCGACACCGAGCATGACGTACACACGTAAAACGTCTTCTCCGTACCGCTACGCAGTCTATACTATAAGGGCCAAACATGTTTACAGCCTCGACATTGGCCAAGTGTATTTCGTCGATGGTAGCGAGTGGCTCTGAAAATTGCTTCGAAGAAAAGTAAACGCACTGGATATTTAAGACTGCATATGAGGGTGTCAGCCGGACACATAGGGAGTTAAATAAAATCCTGTTCTGATAGACGTCATAGAGCTCCGAGGGTGTTGATGTGCGCCATTGGACCGAGAAATTCTGAAAGTCCCTGGGAGTCGAACAAGGCGCTGCATATCGCCTTTAATATGGCGGTATGCAGCGCGATGCCTAGCACGCGCGATGCCAAGCTTCTATGCACTCTAAAAATTAAAACATAACCGCGTGTGTAAGACGTGCACTACACAGAGTGAGGAAAACAGACAAACCGCTAGCGAGCTTTTCACCGCGAATCAACTACAATTATGGGCGACGTCATGCCGTTGATCTTTAATATAGGGAATATTTGTTGGATGCCACATTTCAGGGCACCTTTAAAAATGCTTGCTTATAGCGAGCTCATAATGATAGGCTGCTAAAACCGAGTATCTCGAAGGTGCGGAATGCACGTTGTCAAAGAACTGTGGAAGCTCGCTAACAGCGCTCGCTCAGCAGTCGCGCACACAGCTATGGCCTCTAGTGAAGCCTCCCTATAGGGAGTATTAATTTTACGCCATATTTGTGGGTGCGGGTTTGAGCGCATGCTCAGAGCGAGCTCATATTATTAGGCTGCTAAGAACGGCAGTCTTAATGGTGTGGATTTGCAAGTTGCAAAAGAACTGTGGAAGCTCGCGAACAGCACGCGCTCAGCAGTCGCTCAGAACCCTTTTTTCACTAGTGAATGCGCCCTAAAGATAGTATTCATTTTGCGCCTTATTTGTGGGTGCTCCTTGGGGTACAGTGAACTAGAATATAGGGGTAGTGGAAAAAGCGTCGGCGCCGACCCATCGGCTGTGTGAAGCCAGAAGTGTAGACTGCCGCGAGTGGCGCTGTTGTCGAAATCCGGAGGACTTGGCTACTGTAACATGGGATATGGCGTCGCGTACGTTCTCAGATGGTTCCTGTGGTGTCTGTGGTCGTTTTCGCGATTTGTTTTCGTGAATGTCAAGGGCTTGGCATTGTGATTACATAGGTTCGAGTCTTGTCGCTAAGCAAGTGAAAACGAAGAGAAAGAAGACGGATCCACACCGCTACGCGCCAGCATGCAAGACTGGTTACCCCGGTTTTCACTACATTGCCCAAGTAAGCATTAAACATTAATTCATAGACGTTGAAACACCCATAAAGCATACATAGGCCACACTAATGAACCGCTAAGATCAAAAACAGCTAAGCTTGGCGCGAATCCCCGATGGCAGGAGTGCTCCGGAATCGAACACCAGCGCTACCTGGTAGGTTCTACACGAAGCGCCTCACCTGGAGGCCGGCTATTTTTCCACTACTTTACTTGGGGGGCATGCTCAGAGCGAGCTCATATTAATAGACTGCTAAGGACGTCAATGTTGATGGGCTGGATTGCAGTTTGCAAAAGAACTGTGGAAGCTCGCCAACAACACACACTCAGCAGTCGCGCAAGCAGCTATGGCTGCTAGTGAATACTCCCCATAGGGAGTATTCATTTTACGCAAAATGTATGAGTGCTATTTAGAGCGCATTCTCAGAGCGAGCTCAT
>JAZHYW010015540.1:0-28680 GCA_037355805.1 Ixodes ricinus
GAAAAAGTTTTAATTTCTCGTCTGTCTCGAATCACATTCAAAGTGATGACTACAGGGTGTCACAAAAGAAAATTTACACTGTCTTTTTTACCGAAAAAATAAACTAGGCATCGCCGAACGCTCATTCTCTGCCCAAAGGTAGAGCTAGAGGTCACAACCAGATGCCAAAGTTTCAGCCCGATCCGATAACTTAATCAAAAGTTAAAAGTGATTTTCTGAAAATTTCAATGGGAAAATAGAGCCCATTTTTGCCCGTTTTCGGTTTCTGGTGCCATAGAGCCCCATGTGTTCGAAAACTCCGTCGGCCGCCATTTTCCCATAGAAATTTTCAGAAAATCACTTATAACTTTTGATTAAGTTATCGAATCGGGCTGAAACTTTGGCATCTGGTTGTGACCTCTAGGGCTACCTGTGGGCGGAGAATGAGAGTTCGGCAATGCCTAGTTTATTTTTGAGGTAAAAAAAGACAGTGTAAATTTTCTTTTGTGACACCCTGTACTTGGTAACTGATAAGTGGTTTCTTTATAAGGATGTAGAACAGTGGACTGAGGACGACAGACGAGGTGTTTCACAGGAGGGAACACCAATGTTGCAGTCAAGTGAAGGGAAGGTTCGATACAGTGGCGTACCAACTTGTTTTTGAGTAGGGGGGGGGGGGCAGACCAGACCCCCCGCCCTCCCAGGACCGGGGGCGGTGCCCTTGGTATCTCTTGGGCGCCGCCGGCCAGTTTTTTCCGTGCCCAGTGGCGGTTGTTTCAGTATTTTGTATTTTGAAGCACGGTGCCGTTCGCTTCAAGCAAAATGGCAGCCTTGTTTTCCACCCAGCCTAACCCGGCCTAGCAACACATGCCGTCGGTCAAGGAGGATAGAAGGGTAGGAGAGGGCATGACGTCAGCCGCGTAGCCTCCACAAGCCATGCTCCCTTGACGCCTCGCCTTTCTCATTTCTCTCCCTACCCTCCTCACTTATCAGCCCAACATGACCACATCATGTGACTGTAGCTAGCCTTCGATCTGATAACACCAACCGGACGGAGCGCGTGCAAGCCTGCAAGGAATCCTCCTACAATCAACCATCCATCTCGCACGTGACAAGTCACGCGCACCAATAGCCAGAGAGATCTGTGGTCACGTTGGCCACAACATTGTTTGAACTTTTTATGACTAGACTTCACCAATATTGCAACGTGAACCCGCCTAGTACTTATAACCTCCTTGCAGTTGGTACTCTAGAACCGGAAAGCAAACAAAGGGTCCATTCTCTATAGTGCTTACTGGTGGCACTAACATTTGCAAAATCGTCCACTGACAGAGAGAGTACTTCCCCTATTTCAACTATAGCATCAATGTGTATTTTTGCAACAGGTCTACACTCTGTTTCACATCACGTCCCACCGCAGCGGATGCTACGAGCCACCTCAGCCAATCCAGCTCTGTGAATGTGGCATGTGATATGCTCTAAGCATGTCACCCTCTTTAAGGTCACGTAACATTCGCAGGGCCTTGAATTGGCTTCGGTGGCTTGTAGGTGGTGCAGTTGGCAATGATTGCCCTGCGGCTACGGTTGCCCTGTGGCCACTGTTGCAAGAGCGAACTGTGGTTGGAGCACAAAACTGTGAAGGTAGGCTTGTCAGTCATTAGCATAAGGGCTTGGGGAAAGTGATCTACGTGATTTTCCTCATTTACTGGCCCACCCTTCCATTGAGGCTTTTGAAGGGATGGGACGAAGATATGTTAAGCAAAATAGCTGTCAACTTAAGAAAGATATAACAACGTCAGCAATCGGGGCATGTTATGGACAAGAGGCTAAACCTATGAACCTACCACTACAAGCAATTTATGTTGATTTATATGGCAAAGAAACTGCCTCTGCTTGCCAAACATTTTCGCTGCATCCTTATTTTCAGAACGGGGCTGGTGTGCTGCAGCAATCAAATAACAGATAAAGAAATAAACTTTAAAAAGTTGAGGTGACAAGGGCACGCATCGACTGACCTCACTGAAGTGAACGCCGCTATCCTTCAGCATTCCGCTCCACTCTCGGCTGTTCGATGAAACCATGGCCTGCCTTGTGACTCCTGCAGAAAGTGTTGGTCTCCCGGTCATCCTTGATCTCTCCCGCAGAACCTCGGCACGGGCTGACTGTCCACCGATCCCGCGGGCTACTTTGCCTCGGGAGGATGACCGCCAACCCAGCGATCATGACCGACAGACGCTTAATCAACCCTAAAGAACGAATCGACTGAACCTCGACAGCCACGGCTGGTTTCAATAGGAAAAGGCCGAAGGTCTTTCCACAAGGAACCCGCCACGGAACCACGGAACCCCCAGCAATCAAAGCACGTGGTACGCCGAGTTTTGGGCGAAATACACGGGCAATCGGAATCTCGCAAAAGAAATACATACGTGAAAAATCAACAATACACCAAGAAGGGAAAACCAACGCTCAGAAACGTGGATTACCGACAAACAAAGTCGGATTTGCAAAGGTTACTGGAACACTCGGAGCCGAGGAATGTAAACAAAGGTCGATACGCGGGCAACGAAGTGATTCTCCCGCCGCTTGTCAAATGTAGCACGTGACGTCACACATAATACTTATCTCAAATATCAATGATTATATCTAATATGATTTCGTTTCTACTAATTTAAAATCTGTATAAATAAATTTAAATAAATATTTCACTCAATTTACATTGGCACGTGACCTTTTTCTTAATAGCCAATCAGAATTCTGGGTCTACCCAACGCTGGACGTTGCGTCGACCGGGTCGACGCAGGCAGAGAAAAATGCTGGGTAACTAAAGCAATTACACTTTCACAATACCAATAAAGGTACATACTATCCGGTACAACCGAAATGACAAAAGTTATTCATGCTATTTTCCGGCGAAGAGACAAAATTCACGCGCGTTTTCCCATAGGAATACACAGGAGGCTGGAAATGTAGACTGCATGCTGTCTGCTTCAATTTGCAACCGGAAGTCCCGTAGACACTAGCGCCAGCTGAGCCTCTGCTGAGTTTATTGTAATAACTCTATGGTACATATACCTTGTCCATACTCCTAGATACTTGTATTTACTAGCTCTCTCCACTGTAATATTCTGTATCTTCAGCCTCTCAACTTCATCATCGTTAAAAATCATGACTGCTGATTTTTTTCACCTACGGAATTCTAAACCTAATTCCTCCCTTCCCTACCACAGATGCTCATTAATTCATGTAAATCTATCCTGTTGTTAGCCACGGCGCGTCGCATATGCAGCGCCATCTGTCGACAACGCGTACCAGCAATCCTCACCAGCGGGCCACGGCGGCCGGCTATCTTCTGATTGCCCAAAAGATAAATTTATTTATTAAAAGAAAAAAGGAAGAAAAATACTTGTAGGTATTGAAATAAGTGTTTTAATACATTTTTATATATGCACTAAATGTTCATTTAGGTAAACACATTTTATGTCACTAATTATATTTTCCAATTAAGAAAAATTATTCAGTTAATTAAAATTTCATTAATTTTTATAAGTACATAAATGTACCTAGTAATTTAAAACTTCCCTATTTATATAAATCGAAAAATGTAACTATTTTTAGTTTTCTTCATTAGCAAAGGTCAACACACACCCAACTTGTCAAAATCGTTGTCCCATGTGAGCAGGGAATGGGAAAACCATTTGAAGTCCGACTGGGAATCGCTCGCAACCAGTACCTAACTGGTCCCACTTCACTCCATTCTCAAGTGGGAGTCAAACCATTCTCCATTCTCAATCGGGAATGGTTCAAACCAGACTGACCCCTCAGCTGGGGGACCAGTTGATTCCCAGTTGGGACCAGTTAGTCCCAATTGAAACCAGCTGAGGTGCCAACTGGTCCCAGTTAGAAATTTTCGCCTGGGATGAGAGCCCGCGCGCATTCGCTCGGGACGAATTATCTGATGCAGAGTCTTCCCGAGTTCGAACTATCAAGCTTTCTCTCCCACAGAAATGTATGGGCGCTCGCCGGGACTTTTGAACAAGATCGGAATGGAAACAAAAGTCGAATTACCCGAGGTCGAACTACTAAAGTTTACTGTACTTTCGGTTTTCACGCACGTGCTTCCAGTGTGTTGTTTACTAAGTCCCTTAACACATGTGGCCTTCCCAGCGATTGGAAGACAGCTTGTGTTGTTCCTGTGCATAAATCTGGACCTAGGGAGCTCGTCACGAATTACCGACCCATCTCTCTAACAAGTATTGTTTGTAAAACGTTAGAACATATTTTATATACTAGCATTATAAAACACATCGACGCGCATGCATTGTTTAATCCAAACCAACATGGTTTTCGGCAGGGAGTCTCATGTGTTACTCAACTAACAGAGTTTGTTCACCAAATAAGTGAAAAGTTGGATCAGCGAAGATGCATAGACTGTGTATTTATAGATTTCAAAAAGGCGTTTGATGTCGTAGACCACAACTTACTTGTTCGTAAGTTACATAGTTTTAATATAAACCCCCGCATAGTTGAGTGGATTCAGGAATATCTAAATTTAAGATCCCAATATGTGGTAGTAAATGGTGCTGCATCTGAAACTATTGACGTGACGTCAGGCGTCCCACAGGGGTCGGTGCTGGGCCCGTTGTTGTTCTTGGTTTATATTAATGACGTCGCAGAAAATATCACTTCTTATATGAGACTGTTTGCAGACGACTGCGTCGTGTATCGAGAAATTAGAAGCGAGGAAGACAACTATGCATTGCAACGCGACCTATTCAGAATACACAGGTGGTGCCAAGAATGGAATATGAAGCTAAACCTAGAAAAAACCGTACATATGTGTTTTTCAAGAAAAAAAGATGGACCTAAAAATGTATACATGATTGACAGTACCCCACTACAAACTGTGTTTGAATTTAAATACTTAGGAATATACCTAACACCATCTTTGTGTTGGCACAGACACGTTGATTTCGTAACAGGGAAAGCTTGTAAAGTATTGGGATTTTTACGACGCAATACCCGACAATTTCCGCAAAGTGCGCGAGATTTGTTGTACAAAACTTATATCAGGTCTGTTCTCGAGTACGCGTGTACAGTCTGGGACCCGCCAACTGCTGTTGATAGAAATAAACTTGAAAGAGTTCAAAACTTAGCGGCTAGATATGTTTCCGGGAATTATAACAGGCGACTCAGCATGACAAGTCTGAAAGAATTCTTGGGCTGGGAATCTCTTGAAAAAAGAAGGAAAAAACTACGGCTAAAATTATTTCATAACATTTACCACCGCAGAACTGGTATACAGCGCGAAAACTACATTTTCCCCCCGCATTATATCTCTCATCGTGTCGATCACGAACGAAAGGTACGTGAATATAAATGTAATACAAACCAGTTTAAATCTTCTTTTTCCCCAAATCTATTAGCGAATGGAATCAATTGCCTTCGGAGGTTGTTGACATTTTGGACAATGACGCTTTCTTTGCTGCATTGTGAGAAGTGTTTTCTTTTTGTTTCCCGTGTACTGGGTATGCATGTGCGCGTTCTGTTATGCTCCTTTGTATTGCTTAAATGTATCACATTGATGTACATTTCCCCCCCACTGTAATGCCACCCTGGCGCTGTGGGAAAGTGAATAAATAAAAAAAAATCGAATGAATTGGTCACACACTTGTATTTAGCATGCATAAGCTGCTCATAGTCTTTCTACCAATTCACTATCTACCTTGCGACTCAATTTTGTGGGGAGTTTTTCTATGTGCACGTGCTCTCTACGAGCGTCCGATCAATTTCAGCTTCTAGTAAACTGTGTTTCCCTGTTCATGCTCTCAAATCACCGCTTTAAAAAGTTTTGCACTACAGTTGCACTTTGGAACCACTTCGTATAAGCTTCAAGTACCTGGCGCCCACCTAGCTTTGCAGCGGCATCCGGACATTTCGGTGTAGGGCGTTTCGGTGCGGTATTTTCAGTGCACGGACTTTTCGGTGCATGGGCATTTCGGTGCACGGACTTTTCGGTGCGCGGACATTTCGGTGCACTGGTAATTCAAAATTGTAAATTTGTAGACTTGGTCATTCATTTACGGGCACTTACTCATATACGACCTAAGGAACTCTGTTAGGCGCAGCACCATTCTGCGGGAGGACTGGATACGTTGAACGTTATGTTTAATTTGCCGGTCTCTCTTTTCCAACGTATGCACTAGACGCATCACATCGTGTTTACACGTTGGGTCAATACTAGACGCGTCACTTCGTGTTTACACGTTGGGTCAATACAGGCATTCTCGGCGCTCTATTATTGGTAATCTGTGCAGGAAAGACCTCAACACCAAGAAGCTCGAGATTGTAGAAAATTACCTGAGACATGTGATGCGACTAGCGCGTACGTTGGAAAAGAGACACCGACAAATTATAACGTCCAACGTCTCCAATCCTCACGCAGGATAGTACTGCGCCTAACAGAAGTCACTTAGGTGGTATATCAGTAAGTGGCCTAAATGGATGTCCAAGTCTAAAATATTACAAAGTGCGAAAAAATTAATTTCTAGCTAAAATAGTGCTTCTTACGTTTAGAGAAAACTAGAAAAGACTCGTCATTTTGATTGGCCATGCACCGAGATGTCCGTGTACCGAAAAGTCCGTGCACCGAAAAGTCTGTGCGCCGAAAAGTCCGCACCGAAACGCCCTGCACCGAAAAGTCCTAAACCCCTTTGCAGCAAGCCTGTCTCTCTTGTCCTGATTTATGCTCATTGGACTCGCGTTTGCCTTTTTCGTTTTTCTTTTATATTTTATTTTGGGGAGTATCGGCGCTGATGACTTGTTGGAACCAGGATGGAGAAAAATAACAGTTAAAAAATAAAAATCAGATTTGTGTGATTTAAATTAGATTTTTAATGATTTAAATCACTTATTTACCTGATTCAAATTGCTTTCTCTCAAAATAGTAATTTGTTTGTCAGTAACTGTCTTCCTTTTCTTAGTAAGAACTTCCATTTCCTATATAAATCACACATTGCTTTTAAATTGGGGCAATAGCTGCTTGATTTTCTTTTTGTCTAAATAACAAACTTTATTTTCAGCGATGCACAAAAAATCATAATACAACGCCCACACTACATTGTATAAAAAGGCACCAAATTTGTGGAACTAGACGTAATGACCCCAATAGGTCCACCCATTATTTATTTCTTCTTTTGAAACATTTTCTGCTCCAAACTGTAGACTTTTTTTCTGCTCCGAAGTTGCTCCAAAATGCATATACTGCTGCTGCAAAACGAGAATTGGGTGCTCCTAAGCTGATCCAAAATCCAGACTTTTCTGCTAAAAAATTCTTCCAAAACCTGTTTCACCTGTCTCACCCCTGGCAATGTGACTACACAAAACCATCTAGAAAAAGAAACTTGTTCCTCATTTAGTAAAACTGAAGGCATGCTGACGCATTGACGATAAAGTGAGTAGGCAGGCGAGCTGGTTGATGTTACACATTTTTGAAAACCGGAGACGACTGACGAAAAAGGGGACAAAACACAAAACGTCTCAATGACGCAGTTGTCACCTGAGGACTTTATAAATACGCTTCAACTATTTCCCTCTCAGTCTTGTTAGTTGCTCTTTTAATAAATTTTGTTTATTCTAACGGGATCACATTTGCACCGCATGAAGTGTACTGTAAGGTGTCCCCACGCTTGCTACGAACCGCTATAGACATATTGTTCCTGCACCCTTTCATCTAACAACACTGCGTCCATGTCTGTCCCAGCCTACGCGTGCCCGCAGGGTCAAGCGGGAGAAGCTCCTCGTAAACAACATTAGAGGCACCAGACGCAAACGGGCTGGCGACAGAGCAGCTTAAAGGCGACTGGCTTGAAGAGCAATAATGCAGTTACTAAAACTAGACTCGCTCCCGTCTGAGGGGCGAAGCTGGAAGCACGCACGATGCCACCGACCTAGCAAAAAAGTGCCACCATCTTCCCCGAAGGGGAACCATGGGGTGATGCGGAGCATCCGTGTTGTTTCTGAGGAGAAGAGTCAGTTGCGTGCTGACGTCGAAGGTGGCGCCACCGACTGCTGCCCACAAGCGTTACCCCCCTCTCGTCTAGCCTTCGTCTGGCAGCTCGCGGCAGAAAGACTTGGAACGCTTGCCGTTTATTTTTTCCACACTTGAAGGAGAGAGGAGACTAGAGGAGGAGAGTTGCACCGCATGAAGTGTACTGTAAGGTGTCCCTCCGCTTTGCTACGAACCGCTATAGACGATGTTCCTGCACCCCTTTCATTAAAACACCGTCCAGTCTGTCCAGTATACACGTGCCCGCACGTTAGCGGAATCTCGTCAACCAACATTAGAGGCACCAGACGCAAACAGGCTGGTGACAGAGCAACTTAAAGACGACTGCTTGAGAGCAATAATCCAGTTAGCTAAAACTAGACTACGCTCCCGTCTGAGGCTAAGGAAGCACGCACGATAGAAGACCTAGCAGAAAGCAACGAGATCGACACCACTGACCTCCTGATGTATACTGGACGGGATACCAGAGTCCCCTGGCTACCTCTGCACCTGAGGACGTTGCTTCTGCAGATGGAGCATGTTTATTGCGGCATCACAGGCCTCAGGCATGGGCCAATGGCCTTTCTGTGGTACCGCAACCTGCAGGGTTGATAAATATATTATTACTATCCATCCAGCACCCATGCGTACTTAACACGACGCGTCCACGAGATTCCATTGGCTCGGAATGCGGTCCGACATATCCCGCTACGTCGGGTCATGCAACTCTTGACAGGCCTTCGAGCCACGCCGACAAAAGCCCAAGGGTTTCCTGGACAGCTCATGGGCAACAAACCCCATGGAGCACCTAAGTGTTGACTTGATTGGACCTCTCCCCACCACAGCACGGCAGAAACAAACACATCCCGATTGTTCTCGACAAGTTCACCAACGTCCCGAGCCATTGTGGAGAGGATGGTGGATGTCTTCTACCACCACGGCGTTCCTCTGAGCATTTCCAGCGACAATAGCAAGCCATTTGTCAGCGAGTTGTGGAAGGGAGTAATGAAAACTTGGGGCATCAAGGACCACCACACCGTGCCCTACAGACCAGCAGGTCAGACCGTCGAGCGGCATAATGCTACAGTGAAGCAGGGAATCGTGGCATGCGCCATGAAAACCTCGGAGGGCGTGGCTACACACCTGCCTTCCTGCGCTACGGTCGTGGGCTCCATATGAACTGTGGGTTCACACCCTTGCAGGAACATCCAGAGGCCCCGTTTCCGTATGCCGCAGAGCACAGCCAGATATGGAATGGCCTTTGCAAGGAAGCACCAGACCACAGCACGGGAGATTCAGCGGCACCAGGATGCCACGCGACAGCCGTGCAACCTTGCTGTGGCTGACTTGGTGGTCTTTGATTTGCACACGCTAGCCAGTGGTCCCAAACTCATTTGAGTGTAGGGCCCAGATAACCCACACTGGAAAGGTCGAGGGCCAACGTAAGGAGAGAGGAGGAATGGAGGAATACTTTAGAGAGAACAGACCTCCTGCTCTATGCTTTTTTCCAGTGACATCTTTAGATTTGATTTGTTTCTACGACCACTTTGTCCCCCTGACCTGATGTGATAACAAGAATTAAATTGACATATATGCTGGCATTTTTAATAGAACAAGAGAGCAAGTATGCTTTCTTTCCCGCTGCTCAATTCACTCAACTAACGTGTCTCTAAAAAACGGTCGGTTAATTTGGCAGTTCTTGGTTTCCCGACGATTTTACAGCGAAGCTGTTTATGGCTAGGGTTCCGTGAATTTTTTGTGTGCGTGACCAAAAACTCCACGCTCGCACCGCCACACGCGCGCCTTCCCCGTACAAAAAATTCGAAGTAAATAACCAAAATAAAAATTTTAGCCTTTGCTTTAGCACAGTTACTGCTGCAGATGCCAGCACGTGTGGCACGTGGAACACCATAGCCTGCATTCTCCTTAATTTAGCGTGTGCAGTGGCGCACCCACGGGGGCGGTTTGGGCGGTCATAACCCCCCAGAGCTCCGTGAGAATTTTTTTTGTGTGTGCATATTTTGACGATTTTTTTAATGTAATGTTTGCAACGAGGACCTTTAAGGGTACATAAATTCATCGCCCCCTCCCATCCTCCTTCCCCCCTCATGCCGCACATGCGGCACGAGCGAAGTCATTTCCGTAATATACAATCTTACATTGACAGATGACGCACTATTACCAAAATTATCTATGTGGTGAAAAGTGCTCATCTGATGCACCAATCTAGGTGTCACAACCTTGCGCCCCTCGATACATGTCCAAGCAAAATGCAAAAACCGCCGATGATCGTATTCACGCTAACAGTGTCGCGGTCTGTACAGTCTCCCGCAGTGGCGCACCCATGGGAGGGTGGTGGGGGGGAGGTTGAGGGTTCTAACCCCCCCCCCCCCTGAGTTCTGTAGCGGTCAATCGGAACCCCTTCGCCCCCGTTGCATTGACGATGATGCAAACAGCGTGACAGAGTTAGTACGAAGGAGTCAGTTCCGGATTTTTTTATCGTAAGTACATTAACAAATTACACTATTTTCGCAATTACTTATGCGGTAAAACGGGCTCATCTCAGGCCCCAACCTAGGTGTTAAAATTTTGCGTCCCTCGACACGCTGTTTGAGCAAAATGAAATACCGCCGGTGTCGCGGTGTGTACATTCGTATATTTTATTTTCCTTGAATTTCTCTGTCTACTGTAGGAGATATAAAATCATTATTAATTCTATGTTCAGACATGTTTCTTATTTGAAGAAGTAAACTCCCCCAAGAGACGAAGCGGGACGTTGGGCTCCAGCAGTTAACCGCTGTGTCGTTTTGAATCGCATTCTGTCCCCAACTGTTAGAGAAAAAGCCTCCACACTTTAGGTTACTATAACGCTTTCTCATTTTTGTGTAGCGCGGGTAGTCTGGAATGTTGTATAAAAAAGCTGAGATATGCGTTACACACAAACTTTCATATTTGCTTCCAAAAGGTTTTTCAGAAGGATTCTATATGAATTGATTGCATGGACTGCGTGCGTCATCACATTTCGAACCATCTAGGATCGAGTTATACATTTACTGCGTATTTTTGCAGGAAATGTTCTTGAAGATGATAAGTTCAGTTCAGCGCGCTTCGCGCTTGTGGCCTTCGCAGACTTACGCTAGTCTTCGTGGGGGTCATGTCTTTTCTACGGCGGGCCTGCTTTGTGAGGGGTTTGAAGGATTTGGATTTCGGAGATAGGCTGGTCCCCGGCGCCTCCTCTCCCAACCTATTGTGACTGCCGAGGAGCCGCGGCTGGGTGCCGTCGAGACGGCGGACTGGAGCACTAGCGAAACTACGAAGGTGCGAAGTAGTTGTCGTGAATGGACTTGGCGTGGCGCCAAGTAGGCTCCGGCCGGTTGTACTACTGAGGATACGGGAGTGTCACAGTTATGAAGGTCGTTGATGTAGACAGTGTTCGGCCACTTGCAACAATGGGCCTGATGACGAACACGTTGCGAAGTGAAGTTCAGTAGGGTGGTATTAAACTTTAACTTAGATAGATTTATTTAACATAGTACATTGACAGTGTTGGGCGCGATCAGACGTCGCCGCCCGGCACTTTCCGTCCTCCAAAACCAAACAGGATCTCAGATTCCCACGCTATTTTCTTTCTGGCAGACGGTCGGTCATGAAAGCATACGAGCAGAACAACAACACGCTCTCTTAAACGGACAACCAAAATAAAACACAAAAGACCCCACGCTCTCCTCGAACGGACATCTCAAGAAAGTGCCGTGGAGATGGGCGCTCCCACGAACCCGGCCCGCTCACACAATGAACCCAAAGCCGATATGTTTGGTACGGTTTACGACGCGAGACCACACCCGGCAGCCTCCCATGCATCCCATGCTTCCGAATTAGGCAGACGCCCGCTCGAAGCGCCCCTAAGAGCAACATTGTCGTGACACTCCCTCCACTTCGGTACTCCCCCGCCGCCTGGGGCGATCCTTCCGACGATACAACTCCGCTTCGACACAAACCGACCAAAAAAAAAAAAAAAGGAATAATATGTCTTTACCTAACTGTCACTTTGTGTCCTTTGCAATTGGCCATTGGACGGGGGTCACCATGTAGGCTGTGGCTCTGTTGGGTGTTTTAAAATGATTTGTTGGCCGTCCCCAGAGAGGGAGGAGGCGTAAAGTTTTTCTTCCGTGTTCTCTTTACGTTTCTCTCTCTCTCTCTCTTGCTGTGCATTTTCTTACTCTTTCTCTTTTCTGTCTCATTCTTTATTTTTCTATTTATTTCTTCCTTTCCGCCAGGCCGTCATTTTATGCACTTCACAGAAGCGATAGAATTCGGCGCGCCACCCCCTCACCTCAGGAGTGACATCCGGGCTTCGAGCTACACAACAAACTGCCGATTTTTATCTTTCTTAGAGCATCTACTCTACTGGTACTGCTCATTGTGCACCCATTCCACAGTGCAAGTCTAACAACTAATTGCTAAGACCGATCGGTGTGTGAATTCAAAAGTCCGCGATGACCTATATCACCAAGGCCGCCTCATTGAAGCGCCAGCCAAATTCAGTGCTTACCTACTACTTCCCTTTAAAAAAATCGCGATTTGGAGCCAACGGATGCATCACCATCGGAATATATGACTGCCAGCGTTGAAAAGTGGATCATTCAACAGACGCCCTCATCCTTACCCTCTGACCGATCCGTCTCTGCCCAGCATCTTCCAGTTTCTGCAGCGACTTACCCAAATGACTTGGGCATCTACGTTGGAAAGTCACTGTCAGTAAGTGTGACTAGATTTTTTTTCGCGAATCTTTGTCACTCTGTTGTTTATATACATAACGTCCAAAATTGTATGCTGCATCTAACTAATAAAATGACCTGAAAGTTAAAATCAGCAACGTTAAGTTTGGGATTGATTTATTTTACCTTTTAGCGAATTTTAGAAATGACCCCTCTCTTTGGATGTCTTTCTTGCTTGGTTTTTCTTTCTTGTTCAAGTAATGTCAGAGTTTCTACGTTTCAAATTTTTAAGAAAACGTGAGCGCACGAGTTAAAGAAAAGTCGCAATATGTTTAATCGCAACGAGCATCCTTTTTTTTCGATTTTGGGTATTTTATTATTTCTCCGCGAGTTTACTAACAAGAGCAAAGCCGTAATCGTTTTATGACTCTTCCTTGAAACTATTTAAGCGAATATGATTTGCAAATTTTACTTAACTGGATTGCCAGAACCTATTATTTCTTAGATTTACGTGTATTTACTCAAACTAGTGCTGAGAGCCACTCTATTACGTTTCTTAAAATTGGCACACTAAACAAAACTACGAGCCGCAATAATCACGTTACACAAAGAGAAAATGAAAATTAATGGTATTTTTTGGATTGACGTTCAATTATGTTTCGTGTCAAGTAATCAAATAATCTAATGAGAACATTTCGAGTGGAAGTGGTTGTAGTCATGAATGTTGTTTTCATAATTTTCGTAACTCGAAAATAATAATGGATTTAGGACAGGATGCCACGGGTTCGGCCACGTTTTTTCCTCCCGTTGTCCCGTTACTGGTCCCTATGCGTTACCGCTGTTGTTCGGATGGCTTGCACACAGGTCGGGCCTTATTTGCATGACAGGTAACCTCGTTCCACTGGTGTAATGTTGAGCAACAATGTTTTGCAGACGAGACATCCTCAGTCACGGTAACGCTGACTTGTGAAAGAAGTGTGAAGCGAGAAAAACGCACTTGAAATATGTGCATTTGTACTGAATCTTCATAGACATGAAGCAAAAAATAGGGACACTAACCAAAAATTTAATTTTTGGTTATAGTCCCTATTTTTCGTTTCATGTCTATTCCAACCAAGGCAGAGGGCTGACGGACGTTTACCTTCAAATGTTCATAGAAAATTAAGACTTCATTTTTTGTTTTCATATTTGAAAATTAGATAGAGCAATAATATTTTGTATAGAGCTGGGTGGCTATGTCCAAATATCTGACAAGCCATTTTCTCAAAAATTACTTCTCCCCAACTTTTTACCATTTAAAGACCAGCCTGATTATACGCGGGTGCGATGTAGGAAAGATTCAAAAAGGTTACTCCTCTCTCTATAAATATAAAACAAGCGTTTTGGATAAATAAATGCACATACCAAAGAATGCAAGCGTGTCGATGGGATTAAAATTAATTCGCGCAGTGCAAATAAAATCTCGCAATGACGCGTGCAAATGGAAAAAAAAAACGGACATAAAAAAATAATTAAATTATTCCCCCCCCCCCCTCCGGCCAGCCCTCTCTCCTCCGATCGGTTGTCGAAATTTCCCAACCCCCCCAGGCAAAAATTCTGGGTGCGCTAATGAGCGTGTGCATATCCTTTCATCACGATGACGTCCGATCGAGACAATAAATGTGCTCGTACCTTTGTTCAAAATTGTGTGTCACGTCTGTGTCGTGCGCTAAACAGCTTCGCTGGTCGTCCACCATCACAGAGTGGAATGGCTCATCATTTTTATTACAACACTCTGAACAAGTACTTTGTCTTTTTGAATGAGTGATTTTTTTGCTTTGGCAGCCTAGGAGCGGAATGTTTGCACATTACAAAAAGCTGGGAAACAAAAAAAATTAAGCGAAACAAAATAATGAAGGGAAAGGGCGAAAGAACACAAATAAGTATAAACTATATGAATACGTTAAAAAAGCGGAGCTACTTTTTGGGCGAAAATTAATCGACGAGATGAGATCACTACAGCGCATGCCATTTCTAACGCTCGAGACATGAGAACGGGTACTCGTAGCCGGTTGCCTGCAGGCCGCGTCCCAGCGAGTAGCGGGCCGCGTGTCCGAGACCCCTGCCCTAAGCAATGCGAGCCGCGGAATCGCGGCCAAACTCTAGCCCCAGACGTTCCGGACCTTTTGTGGTTGTGGCTAGGCTCGGGCGCAATATTTATAAACTGCAAGCTGAGCATGCGGTCTGGCCAAAGTGGACCAATTTGTACAATACCAGGACTCTTGGAACTCTACATGTACGCGGGGGGGACTGGTAGGGGAAGCGCACAGATGATGCATGCGCGTAACGAGGACCGCACCCGTTGGATTGCATGGGCGACCGCTGTAGCCTGAAGGAGACAATTCTCGATGCTCCTACAACTGCACACTGGCTAACCATGAGGAGCCAACAACACACGAGAACCAGGCTTTATTTGCACAGCACGAGCTGGTCTTTCAAAGGCTGGGAGACCAGTCCCTCCTGGAGCGCTGCAGTGATGGCATGATGCAGAACGCCACTGAGAGCCTGCTGTCGCTGAAGCAGTGTCTCGCTTCAACCAGGGCATGGCAAAGACCAGCAGGGCAGCTTGGCTACAGCAGCTGTCCAACATGCAGGAGCCTCGAGAAGGACAAGCAGAGGCTCCGCAAGGCCGACAAGGCTCGGACGGGGTGAGAGGGCGAAGAAGATGATGGCCAAGAGGCACAAGTCCGACAGGACCCAGGACTACTGCCCAGGACACAAGTGAGCCTACACTCGCAGCCAAAAAAACTCGCAGTCAAAAAAACGCAGTCATTCAGTCGACCTTCAAAGCCCTTAAACTAAAATACGTCGGCGACACGAAAGGTAGCAATGAAACAGCGCCAAAAGTGCGTCATCAGACAGCGCGCTGTCTTCCGAAGTTCACTATCATGTTTACATCGGCGCTTGGGCTTTCGCCTTCAAGTCGTGTTAGGGATAACATAAGAGACCTTGTGTTTTTTTCAATTGCCATTTTGAATACATTGGCATAAACAATTTCTAGAAAACCTTGTAATTTTGTGTTAAACAATAACCGGACTGTATCCTAAGGCTATCCTTTTTTCTATAAATTCAGTAGTAAAAGTTCCAACATAAAAGAAACTTCAAATGCAATTCTCTCAACTTTGTCTTTCTTATAAGGTGTCATTGCTTTATGGATGTTTTTATGGTTGCATACCAGTCAACTTGGTATTGTTCTTCTCAGCAACAACTAAACTGCATCCTAAAGCTTTAGTTTTTTTCATAGCGCCAGTAGATGAAAATTAGCTCAAAAGTTGACTAATTACGGCCAGTTTTTGTCTGCTTTCAGGTCTTATTTATTTACAGTCAAAAATTGGCGTCATAAAAATTCTACTAGATTTAGGGCGTATAATAAACCGCAACTCGCTGCACATTGTAAAAAAAAAATTTTTTTAGCGAGAATTTATTATAATGATTAGTAAGAAATTACTTAATTGGAATGTAATATTTTGCCATAACTTCTGTTCTAGAGGAGATATGGGAAATATAATTAGATATGAAATCACCATTAAAAATCATATGCGTACTAACGGTTACAAAATGTTCTGATAAATATAAATAAAAAAATATAATTGAAGACCCGCGTCTAAACTTAAATTTTTTTTCAAAAAAATTCATTTTTTAATTTTGGGGTTTTCGGTTTTAGAAACTAATTATACACCCTGACACTAAATTTGATAACCATACACCAAACAGTTAGGTTGATATAAAATATTTTCAACACATTGGAGGCAGTAACAAAGTAAAGGTGTTGAATGTTTGAGTGCATTTTTCTCAGTTCTGCTTCTTGCTGCAAATTTCATACGAAGGAATCTTCTGTTCGAAGGTAAAAGTATTTGGATACCACAATCAAGATGTTTCTGAACTGAAATTTACTGGGGAATCAGGCTATCTAGTTTATTTTGTTTTAAGTTGAAGTTTTCATTGAAAAACAACTATGTGTTCAAAAATTGACATAGGACAGATGAGCATCTCATATTTTAAGGGTAAGTACTCTCCCTAAAATATTTACATTTGAGTTACAAAAACTAGATAGTCCCACATCCCCACTAGTCCCACATCCCCCACTTTATATTCAAGCAGTCAAAATGGTGCTTAATAGCTTCATTGGCATATCATAAATTTCTTAACGAAGAGTGACAAATCTTCTTATGCAGGTATGGAAAGTTGTCCCAGAGAGCTGAAAGTCTGCACAGAACACTTACGTCTAACGTTCAATCTCCCCTCAGCAAATTTCATTCCAATCACTTGAGTAGTTGAGAAGTTAAATCTCTAGCCAGTGTCCCCCCTTAAAGCGAATGTCGAATAGTGTACTATTTGAATATTTGCACAACACTTATATTCTCTTTTAAGTGTATTATTGGGGAAAAATGCAGTCTGACATTCTTTGTTAGTTGGCATACCACATATGAAGAACTTAACAGTCCATTGTCATCCCACGAATAAGTCGTGTAATTAACCCACATTGAGAACTCTAGGCAAAAGCCACGATCCCTAAAAGTTGGACCTATGAAACAACTTGCATTCTCCCCCGACAATTATTTCTTAAGTTATAATAAGAATCATTTGATAAAATCGGTAGATATCGCAGCAATAGGAATGGTCTTAATGAGGCTGCCTATTCCTTACGTCAACTGACTCCGTAAGTGTGACGTCATGGGTCCAAACAAACCGTTGCTAGGGTCGTTGTTATGGACGAATACATGTGGCTCGGTTTCGCTACGAAAACCCGACCATTGAAAAATCAGGAGTAGGGTTTAAACTTCTAAAAATCACAGATATAGAAAGCTTGAATGTCATATATGTTTCGACAGAGTGCGGTAATCGTTTCTGAAATATTTATGACTGCAACTTCCGGTCCTCAAGATGCCTGCAGCAGACGACGAATGCAAGAAGTATGCCGTCTGCCGCACGCCGGCCGGCCAAGCTGGGGCCGTCGTTTGAATCGTGTGAATAAAGACGATATTCTGACATCGCATTCGTTTGAATATATAACGAGTTTCAGACACCTATAAGAATTCATAGTGGGGTGCGATGCAAAATATGGTTTATCGAAAGTCCGGGCGTCGATCGAGATGATCGTCTGCTAAAAGATCGCATTGCACCCGCGAGAAAAGCACTTCAGGCGAACGGTTGAGATCCCAAATTTTGTTTGCGGACTCGCGCTATGCGAGGGTGCTTCGTATACCTGGTTGTAACCATCGCGTGGAGAAAGATTCTTGCAGTTTCTTCAGATTTCCGCAAGACCCCAAAGCGCGAAAGAACTGGATAAAAAACATAAGGTGAGTCGATTACAGACTGTACTTGCATCGCGGGTTCGATGAAAATCTTCACCAAAAGAGCACATCCACGGAATTTGATGTATACCAAAAGAAAAAGCAAAATACTGCGAAATCGCAATTGACATGCAATTCTTTAATAACCTGACAACCACAATAATAATAATAACAAACGACTTACCTCGACGGCGTATGATTTGTTTCTCATGGTGGCCTGCACTACGCCGGTAATGCACTTCAGGTCGTCGTCGTAACTGATCTGCGTGACGTGGTTTGATTTTGCTGCATTTTCACCACTCGTAACTAAGCTGGGTTGTTCACAGGAAAAAAAACGCATATTGCGGAGGCCTTTACGGCCATGGTGATGTACTTGTTTTAGTCGCTCGTTTAATGAAGACGCCCGCTGCAACAGAGGCCAGCAAAACTATCGTGTCGTCTGCTACCAAAGCAAAGCGGAGTGTAAGACTTCAGAAATGGCTTTCATCGTTGCGATACGACACTGAGACGGCAAGAATATCTTCATAATTAGATATCAAGAAGTTAGGTTGCTTACAAAAAATTGTTTACTTGCTTATAAGCAAAAATCCAGCCTCATGTGGAGTCTCCATGCATTAGTCCATAGCAACGTCCCTAGCAACGGTTTGTTTGGACCCAGACGCCATGTTGTGACGTCATCACTTACGGGGTCAATTAAAGCGAGTGACTAAGAGGCAATCTGCCAGAAGGATACACCTCTGACTCACTCTCGACATTCTGGTTCCAGTACTTTAAAGTTTTCTATTTTCAAAAAATCTTGCATGTGGCGAGCTAAAAGATTTCAGAAAATGTTGCTGCTTACTATGCTAGCTCCCTCTGGGGCAGCCAGAGCAATGCACTAGGGGCTGAAGAAGAAAGCGACCAGAAGTTGCCCACAGCCCAGTCGTCCAACGTAAGCTACCGGCAACATTCGCCCGAGATGTCGGCGAGTGTGTATGGCGATACATTGTGCATTCACCTCGCCAAAGTGCTGCTGCTTTTGCAAGGACTGGCGTTCAATTGGCGAGAGTCCTAGCCCAATGCTAGCGCGGCACTCCAGTCCAACTTGAGCTCCCCACTGGCCTTCTTTAGGCGATGCTGAATGTTACTTTGTTGACTAGTATTCCCCTGAACGCCCAATTCTTTCGTCCTCCCTTTCGCCACCCTAGCATCTGCCCAGTACGTTGGCGTTTTAACGCCGCACACATTCCTGCATTACGCTGGGCAACAAAGCAGCACATAACTGAAATTGGTGAAACACTGCACACCGTGGCAAGAGATTGGCACAACTTGTCCATCAGCCAAACCAGTGTGCCCCCATGCAGTTGCGTGACCACTCCGTCTGGCAGAGCCAGCACCACTGGAAGCCACACTGCGACCGGCTGCAGATCATGTGCATGCAGCCACCTGCATGGGGAAACGGATCCTTCAAACAACCTCTCCCGCTTCTCCTTTATTCTTGCAACACTCTCTCTATGCGTCGGGTATGTTCGGCCCATAATTGCGCATCAGCGTGTGGCTTTCTCGCGCTTAAATAGGGCTAAAACAGTGAAGACAATTTGTGTGCTTGAAGAGCATCTGCTAGACTCCTTGGAAATTTTAGCAAGAGGGGTTTGGCTCGCTCAATTCCAATCCCAGGTCAGCCTCTAGGAAACTTAGCTCAGCCGAATGCAAGACTGAGCCAATTGGTCCCACCTCTCTCTTTGAGATATCTGTCGCAAGAATGGCGGCCGTACCGTCCCTTTCGGTGGGTGTGCGGCACATGGGGCAGGGCTTGGTGGTGGAGCGGACCGTCAGCCGGCTGGCCTCGTCCCACCGGCTGCCTCTCGCCTGTGCCTCGTCCACCGGGTATGCCCACACGCTTCCCTGCGGCACACGTGTGCAATGCAGTCAAGCATGCAGCACAGCCCTGCACTGTGGCAAATGTGCAATAAAACCTCGGACTGCACAGCGCGCCTCGCTGCAGCACGCGCATGCAATGTAGCGAAACCTCAGACTCTGCGACAGGCTTCCCTGCAATGCACGCGTACAATGCACTGAAGAGTGCAGTGCAACCACGGACTGTGCGACACACTTCCACACAGCACATGCATACAATGGGGAGATGCAGGTGGCCCAACTTCCAGGCTGTACAATGTGCTTCCCTACACCAAGCGTGCATTGTTCAAAATTTAGATTTCAATAGACCGATCTCACCAGCAGTCTGACTATGCCGCCGCTGCCTCAAAGCATCGAGGAACTTAAGACTTTCAGCACATGCAACGACCTGTCCGGAGCTCTAAAGCACGAGATCGCACAAACCGCCTCATGCTCTGCAGCCTGCCTCCCAAGAACTCAAGTTAAGGCGGTGGCATGCATGTGCGGAACGCTCCGTAAGATCAGTTCATTCAAAACTGGCTCGGGAATCCTTCGTTTTGCGACGTTCTAGCGGCCTCCCAAACATGCAAAATAAAGGTCATTCTACTGTTTACAGAAACACGCAACTCAATGTGCAACAATTGTAGGCCGGCAGCACTTCTGTCACAACACCTCGAATGCTAGCTGCCAAAGAGTTTTCACAAAACATTTTACGTCGTCTGAATTGTTTTGTGCAGCACTACGAACGATACTATGCAATTTGAATTAGACTATATTCTTAGACCGCAACATTATTATTTGAGTGCCCACAGCACTATGAGGCATTGCAGTAGGAAGGAAAACATTGGGGAATGAGGAAACAATACTTATACTACCTAGAAATATAATAATTACACTCGCATAAAATATCTTGTGTTATACAACACCTATTAGTATAACAATTAGCAAGCTGTTCTAATACAAAGAAACTAGAAACATCGACGCCAGTGCTAACTACAGAAACTGGCAGTTTGTTCCAATGCCGTATGGGTTTAGGAAAAAATAGTTCCCAAAAACATTGGTTGAACAAGGGAATCTTTTTATCTTATAAAAATTATCCCTTCACTGCGGCGAATTTGAGTCGAAGGCCTTTCCTTCTCAAGCTCAACTTCCTCCACCCTAAGCTCCTTTTAGCTCTTGTTTCAAGATTAAACGGGCAGCCCGGTTTTGCACCTTTTCAAGCTTGGTTGCCAGAACAGTGTCGGGGTTTCGTACAATTCCAAAATTGAGCAGGCCTTTGTTTCGGGGAGGCGGCACAGACTTGAAATTACGAGAGGAAGCCAAGCATTCTTGAGGCTTTAGAAACAGTAAAATCGACGTGTTCGTCTCAACTTGGGATTGAAGTTAGAATACACCAAGGTATTCATACTCGTGCATGATATTAGGCCGTTCTAGAATAGCGTACGCAAAAAATAGTGTCGTTGCCTCAACGCTAACTGCATTTTGTGCATTGCGGGTGCTATTTTTTTAAGCTTGCGTGCGTACGGAGAATTTTTTTGCGTTCCTTCAAGGAGGATTTGTGATGCAAGAGAAGTTGGCTAAAGCCAAGATGAGCACAGCTAGAAGGCCAAGAGCGCAACGTCGGTGGCATGCTCGTGGGTGCGATTTGTAATCCGAGACAACGTCCTACGGGAGGTGCACGTCACAAGCGGAAGAGCCAGCAAAGCGGGCAACGATCGCCGGCAACTTGCTGCTTGCAATGCGCAAAAGTTTCTCGGCGAAGGTCGGTACTTGAAACCTCTCTTGCCAAGGCGACACAAGTGGACACGGCCAGTCGACTACTCTCGTCGCATTCTCATTTTTAAACAAATCTAAAATGTTACCTTGGACCCAAGACTTTTTTTCTCAAGTTACAGCATTTTGTGTATGAAATAAAGATTGTTACTGCACCTTGGTGGCACTGCAAGCATGAGATGCTTGGGTTTTGCGTCACGGCAGAAAAATGCTACTCTAAAACTCTTGCGTGGCATCCGCTGAAGCAAGCGCTAAATTCATCGGTAACCTGCGCTTAGTACTGCGTAGGTGATTTTAAAACTTCCTGTTAAGGGGTTCGGCATTGATCGTATAAGCATTGTTGGATGAAACATGTTTTGTAAATGGGACATGAACAGTCTTTTTGAGATTCGTTTCCCACAATTCGTACCAATCAGTAATGTCATTGATATTCACCTGAAGAACATCATCCCACGCTCCATTTTTTAGAAACAACGCTATTGTCCGCAAAAAGATGCACACTAAATGTCACAGCATGGACTATATCATTCAAGTACAACAAAGGACAGATCGTTGAAGAACTCCCGACGTCACGTCCAAAAGCACAACCATCGAGCACGACATACTGTTTACGGTGGGAGATTAATCACATATCTGATGTACTACCCGTAGAGACAAGAAGCTCGGTTTTGGCAAGACTTTGTGAGTAAAAGGTTCTTTTGTCGCAACCGTGACTTCCTGGGAGGGGCTCGGCCGGATCGGGCCCCAATACCCCACACACCTTGCTATCCATTCCATGACCGTCAAGTTTCCATAACCTGAGGGATATCAAATGCTTCGTTAAAATCAACCATCACATTCATCGAGAGCTCCAATTTGTGTACCAATTCGGTTAGCTGCGGCACACGCGAAGAACCGTGATGAAAGCCATGCCAAGAGCATTCACCCTCTTTTCAAAAGTTTCAAAATATAGGTGTTTGGCTGACCACATCAGCTCTAAATCAGATGCTATGTGGGCGAGATGGCGCCACATATGATCCCAAAAAGAGGAGGACTCGCACACACTCTTGTTCTGGCCGTGAAACGGAAGCCATGCTGGCCTTTTTAGGTATTCATAAATCCAGTTTTATTTCCTCTAAAATGTGCACAACGCTACCATTAGGTCCGCCCTACGTTCCTTTGAATTGCGCTGCACAGATGCCGAGATACCCAAGGCTTGTCACGAGCATGCTTGGGAGTGAGCCTACAGGACGACGATTTTCCTCTTAAAAATACACCATAGTAGTACCTCGATACTCAGATCTTTGGTCAACGTCTCGAAGGTTGGAAAAAACGAGTCCAGGGCAGTTGACATACCGATGTAATCTGTTTCCTTATATAGAAGCACCTAACACGTTTTTGACTTGCCGGCATAGGTACTCGCAATATTAACATCTGTCGCCGATGCTGAGAATAACATTGGTGTTCGACATCTTGTCTGGCATGTTCGATAAAAGCAAATCTAAACTGTGGCCCGTTTTGTGTTGGCTCAAAAACATGTTGTTCAAAAGTGTGCAAGATCACGACCAAAAAACTTGGTGGAAATTTCTCCACCTACGCCAGTTCTGTGATTATTTGCATTTCATTCAGTTGCTGGAAGGTTAAAGTCGCCTCCAACTATAATATGTTAGCGCAACTAACGGGAACAATTTTAGACAAAAACCTCAAGGGGAGACACTACCCAGAAAAAAAATTTCTGCAAAAAAGTTGATTTTGAAAAATTACATAAATACATCCAACACCATCTAGAGAGTATTCCCAGAAAGTTTCATTAGTTTAGACTGCATAGTTAATTTTTAATAAATTATTTTCTGTCCACTGAAGCTAAAGAAAAGGTAGGGTTTGGAGCACTTTGAATGCATTTTTCTCCGTTCCACTTTTTGGTATAAATTCCATTTTAGTCAAGCTATCGTTTGATAATGGCAATACAGGGAAGGCTCATTCTTCACTTTTCCTGACTGAAATTTAATAAGGTGTACGGCTATGGAATGCTTTTGTCACTTTACAGATGTCTTTTATAAAAAATGTTGACATTTTGTCGAAGACACAGAAGACCAAAAAGTTCACCAATTTTGCAGAAGAGAAAATTTATAGAAATAACTGACTTCTTACAAAAACCTTTCCATAGCCGCACCCCCTAGGCATTCTGCTACATATCAAGCGAATACAAATCTTGAATATTGTGATAGTTTTCCGACGATAGGTTTACTAAACAATGTGGACGTGTTGCTGATAGAAGCTGTTTTAATTTCCTTCTCATTTACCGGATAGACCTGAAATTCTGTTATGCACCCTCTAGCGTGACCACCAGCCTACCCTGTAAATTTAATTGATTTTAAGCCAAGGGTTCAAAAGTTGACCCTCCTAGGGGGTCAACAACTCAACTAAGTAGCGGACACGTTGGGCGTCAAGTCGTGGTGTAATATGACGTCACGTCGCATGACCATGTTGCATGACGTCACGGTGTCACTTGACAAGCCAAGTCAGTTGCGTTACGTGACACTGTGCCATGCGATGCGACGTCATGTGACCACGTCACGGGATTAATCATAATGAGAAGTGTTCTGAAAGCCCACCATTTCTTATACATTGCAATTCTGCATATGATGGTGTTGGTGTGATCAACAGATAAAAACACTACAGCTCTTTTAGCACTGTTGAATGCAGCTTGCGAAACTACCTGTAGTCGGTGAAGAATTCAGGGGAAGCTGCTCCCAGCTCTTTCCAGTTTGGCAGAGCGAAGCCAGCTCCTCTCCAGCTCTGCTAAGGTGGTGGGAGGAGCCTCCCCTGGACTCGCAAAGGCTTTCAGAAGACTCCTCGCTTCCATGGAAACTGCACTGGATGCAGCGTCCCTCCCAAGCCACTCACCAATGCAGCAGACGCCTGCGTCCTCCTCGTCTCGTATGCATGGTCCCAGGTGGTGACCTTGGAGGCAGAGTCTGCAAAAGACAAACTGGACAAAGGCCCAAAGGAGCAATGACTACACCCCCACTGGAACCTTCCGTCCCAATAACGAGGCCGCCTGCCTCCGTGACTACTGCGTCACTTCAAAAGGAAAAAAAGTCGCCCCTTGGCAGTACTAGTGTGGCAAAGGCAGATGTGACACAGAATGTGACGTGTTACCGGCAGAAGTAGGCGGCCGAGGATTAGCGCATGTGCACATGGAAGAGATCCGGTGCAGCCAGGAGATTGCAGCTTTCCATGCAGAGCGTAACCCGCTCGGTTGGGACCCGAGAGCACACTTCCGAGGCTCTGTGCACGCGGCTGGCCTCGCAGCCCCGTGTCATGCGCGCAAGCGCTCGGGTTCTGTTTTACTTGTCATCTTCTGCGGAGGCAATGTGACCTTCTTAGAGCCTGCTGCAGTGCGAGATGCAGTAGACAGAGTGCGTGGGAAATCGGAATGTGGCAGCAAGCTAGACAGCCTAGACTACAGAAAGTTTCCAACTGCTCGTTCGGGGCCACGTGATTTACAGTTATCCCTCGTTATAATGAAGTCAATGGGACGGCAAAAAAATTTGATATAAGTGGCAATTCGACAAAAGCAACAGAGCCAGAAAAACAAAGCCACCAGCCTTGAAGGTCGACGGGAACACTGCAGTACACTCTGACCGTATATTTAACCTTGGTTATGAACATCTCGCAGCAGTTAACTGAGTAAAAAATGATTAAGTGGAGTTTGCCGATAATTTCATCCGGGCATCAGTTCTCCTCGAATTGCTCCAGGCACAACAAGAACACTGTCACCTCCGCTCCACTCCACTTTGTTTGGAAGCAGCCGTAGGATGTTTCGTGTCTCTGCAGTCGTCTTAGTTTTCCGACGTGCCTCTCCGACGTATCTTCGTGTTTACCCTGGCCGCACGCAAGGTCTACGATCGCAGCATCCGTGGCAAAAGCAACAACGGGAACGTCCGTATTGACTGGCGCGAAGGATTCAAAGTTATCCTCGGTGGCTTTGCCAACATGTTTTCACACACTCCAGCAGAAATCTTTGCAGCTATGGAAATCGTGCGCCGGCTCGGCAAGCGTACTTGCAAGAGAAAATCCGACGTGCGCGAAGCAGTTGCCAATCTTCCACCTTCGGGTCGCGGGCATGCTTTCTCCTGCATGAGAAACTTCTCGAACCCGTCCAATATGCCTTGCTTGTTCGGAAAAATGGTGGACAGTGTCGAACAGCCGATGCCGAATTCTTTGGCGATTTCGGACTTGGGCTGGCCTCTTTTCTCAACCTCGCAGATCTAAGCGACTTTTGGTAAACACTCCCAATCTCCCATTCGAAGCTCGTGTGTGTAGTACGCCCCAGGCGCGTGTCCGGGCCCCTTGAAGGGATGATCTCCTCTGGGCTCCATCGCTCCTTTGACCCGATTCCGACAGGAGTTGGGCAGCGTCGGCCACGGGCACTGTGAGTAGCGTCGGAACGTTGATGCTGCTCCCTGCCCGCGGGTCGGTGCATCGGCACCGGAAGCGGCGCTCTGCCAGCTCTGCACGCTCTGCCCTCCGTCACCCATTTACTCCGTTTTCCCAGTTTGTTGCGGTGGAGGAGGGGAAGGCCACGCAAGGGTGTCCCGTGCGGCTCCATGTAGGCTTGTGTGGTTTCGGCACCTTGGTCTTCGTAATAAGTGTGGTCGGCCGCCAATACACATAGTATAATCCAAATAAAAATGCGAGCATTTCGGTCGGGACCACGTTGAACTTGGATAAAAGCAATAATTCGAAAAAAGCGATTTCAGTCTAACAAGGGAATACTGTATGGGGCGCTTTTGCAATACGAGATGCAAGGAGGAGACAAAAGCGTTTGTCTCCTGCAAGAATCTCCACCTTTGCACCTGGTTTCCTGCTCGCTACACAATTACGCGGCGCATGCACGTATGCGACCAATCTTCGTGGGAGGTGTTTGCCATTAGATAGCAAACTAGGCTCTCTACAGCACCGAGTAGAGCTCAAATAGAACCAAACACTCGAAACATCTTAACTTGTTACGGCAAAGAGAGCAAGTCTGTCGGTGTTCCGCTCTGCACCGACATACTGCTCTGCTTTTCTGTCGCTGTTTCTTGCATTCTTTCTAGCCTGGATTGCGCTCGTTTCACCAAGTGCCGGTGACTGTGTCAACACGCAATGTATCTCCCCCGCCGGGAGTTACACGGAGGCACCCGAGGAAGAGGTCTGGCTGGCACTGGTGTCGCATTGGGGAGGAGACGAGCCCTGTGTCAGCGTTCGGCTGGCAGTCAGCCTGTCCAGTTTCGTTGCTGGCACCGGATATAGTTCTGCGCTAAAAGCGACTCTGGTGTCTTCTGTCAAAACAGTAAATATTTTGATGGGGGATGTCAAAATTATTTTATAAATATTTTCGCATCTTTGGAAAGTGGTGTCACGGACGTAAAATAGCAAAATTCATTTGACGGTGGACACCGAAAGAGTCACTGCCAAAATTACTTCTAGAGATGCCCAGCATAGCTAATTGAGAGGATTTGTAAATATTCTTGCTATACGCATATATTTTTTCTTCAGTCAGGAATGATTAATGCAGCTTGTCAGGGTATTTCTGCCTGACATACTTGCGCATAATAGCCAGCATAATAGGAAAAATTTGATTTTGAAATTGGTCATATCAGCATTCACAAAGTTTCTTTTTAAGTACACGAGGCACGCGCGTGCACCATCCCGTTTTGAAAGTCTCCTTTCGTCCTAGGCACGTGGCTGCAATATTCGTGATCTTCGAGGTGTTGATCGCGGCAGGTTAGGCCCGTTGAGTGCGCTTTGTACTGAGCACCAGTGCACTGCGCAGAAGCAGCACCCGTGGAACCGAGCTCCGCAAGTGGTGCTTCTTGCAGCACACCCGTGCTCGGTAAAGAGCGTGATAACACATAAAAAAATACAAACATCGCAGTTCAGCTCGAAGCAAATATTAAATAGCGCATTATTCCAAACCATTTTCAAAAATGTAATATTCAGCGCAAGTTGTCAAACACTAAGGTCATTAGTAACTTGTAGATCTCGGCATGCGCCACGAAGCATGAAGTTGAACGGCATAGGTTAGCCACTCGGTAACAATGAAGAAGCATACCGAAACGGAAGTTGCCTAAACAAAAAGATTCCTTGGCACCAAAAAGTGACATTCCTCGTACTGCAGGTAATGTTGGAGAGGAGTCCAGCTCACCCCGCAGCCCTGGGTGGCAGCCTCGCAGGTGACCCGGGTGCAGCCCAGGTCCACCAAGATGCCCTGCCCGCAGCCGGGCTGGGGGCACAGCACCCTCCCGCCTGCAGCACAAACTCCTCAGCCGCAAACCGCTGGTACCGTTGGTACTGCACATCCGGAACAATGCCCCTAAGTGGCAGTTTGCAACCGGTTCCTTTTCCACATCCTAAACTGTGGTTTTTCCGTTTCTGCCCCATCGCAGAAGCGTTCTTGCCTGCCACAATCCCTTGGGGAGCACAAAGGCGGAAATTGTACTGGAGCAGGGGTGGCCAAACTGCAGCTCCTGGTTAGCGTGCCCCCCCCCCCCCTCCTGTGCCCCAAGATGAAGAGAGATTTATAAAAGCTCCCAGTCTCGGCAGCCTTGTACTACACTATGTGCATACATAGTGTACTTGGTTTTATTTTAAACTTTGAGTATTTTCATTTAGTTTCAATTCTTTGGAGTTCGAGGTCATAGCGTCATGGGCATCCCATAAATGTTTGTTGCTCGTTGAAAGAACTGTGTGTGTGCTGTGTTTTATTCTTTCTGTGTCTTGTGTAGTTTTTTCAACCACGCCCTGCTACGTGTACTTTATCCAATGTTGCGTTTGCACTTTCTGAAAGACAATGCAAGAAGACAAACGTGTTACACCAATGTACCGAGAGAAAAGCAAAACGGCCAGTCTGTTACTCACAAGGTGGTACCACTCACGCTGAGATACGCTGAATCTGCTTTACAGAGTGTTCGTCTCAAAGAAGCTTTCAAGT
>JAZHYW010015541.1:0-19359 GCA_037355805.1 Ixodes ricinus
GCGTGTGCATATCCTTTCCCATCACGTGACCTCCGATCGAGACAATAAATGTGCTCGTACCTTTGTTCAAAATTGTGTGTCACGTCTGTGTCGTGCGCTAAACAGCTTCGCTGGTCATCCATCATCACGAGTGGAATGGCTCATCATTTTTATTACAACACTCTGAACAAGTACTCGTCTTTTAATGGTGATTTGTTTTTTTTTTTTTTTTTTGAAGGCGAGAAAATTTTGAGTTTGTATCTTTATTTTTGGCACGATCAAGAGTTTGCGCAGCCGAGATGCATTCTTCAGAAGAGCTCAAGCTTGCAGCCTAGGAGCAGAATGTTTGCACATTACAAAAAGCTGGGAAACAAAAAAAATTAAGCGAAACAAAATAATAAAGGGAAAGGGCGAAAGAACACAAATAAGTATAAACTATATGAATACGTTAAAAAAGCGGAGCTACTTTTTGAGCGAAAATGAATCGACGAGATGAGATCACTACAGCGCATGCCATTTCTAACGCTCGAGACATGAGAACGGGTACTCGTAGCCGGTTGCCTGCAGGCCGCGTCCCAGCGAGTAGCGGGCCGCGTGTCCGAGACCCCTGCCCTAAGCAATGCGAGCCGCGGAATCGCGGCCAAACTCTAGCCCCAGACGTTCCGGACCTTTTGTGGTTGTGGCTAGGCTCGGGCGCAATATTTATAAACTGCAAGCTGAGCATGCGGTCTGGCCAAAGTGGACCAATTTGTACAATACCAGGACTCTTGGAACTCTACATGTACGTGGGGGGGACTGGTAGGGGAAGCGCACAGATGATGCATGCACGTAACGAGGGCCGCACCCGTTGGATTGCATGGGCGACCGCTGTAGCCTGAAGGAGACAATTCTCGATGCTCCTACAACTGCACACTGGCTAACCATGAGGAGCCAACAACACACGAGAACCAGGCTTTATTTGCACAGCACGAGCTGGTCTTTCAAAGGCTGGGAGACCAGTCCCTCCTGGAGCGCTGCAGTGATGGCATGATGCAGAACGCCACTGAGAGCCTGCTGTCGCTGAAGCAGTGTCTCGCTTCAACCAGGGCATGGCAAAGACCAGCAGGGCAGCTTGGCTACAGCAGCTGTCCAACATGCAGGAGCCTCGAGAAGGACAAGCAGAGGCTCCGCAAGGCCGACAAGGCTCGGACGGGGTGAGAGGGCGAACAAGAAGATGGCCAAGAGGCACAAGTCCGACAGGACCCAGGACTACTGCCCAGGACACAAGTGAGCCTACACTCGCAGCCAAAAAAACTCGCAGTCAAAAAAACGCAGTCATTCAGTCGACCTTCAAAGCCCTTAAACTAAAATACGTCGGCGACACGAAAGGTAGCAATGAAACAGCGCCAAAAGTGCGTCATCAGACAGCGCGCTGTCTTCCGAAGTTCACTATCATGTTTACATCGGCGCTTGGGCTTTCGCCTTCAAGTCGTGTTAGGGATAACATAAGAGACCTTGTGTTTTTTTCAATTGCCATTTTGAATACATTGGCATAAACAATTTCTAGAAAACCTTGTAATTTTGTGTTAAACAATAACCGGACTGTATCCTAAGGCTATCCTTTTTTCTATAAATTCAGTAGTAAAAGTTCCAACATAAAAGAAACTTCAAATGCAATTCTCTCAACTTTGTCTTTCTTATAAGGTGTCATTGCTTTATGGATGTTTTTATGGTTGCATACCAGTCAACTTGGTATTGTTCTTCTCAGCAACAACTAAACTGCATCCTAAAGCTTTAGTTTTTTTCATAGCGCCAGTAGATGAAAATTAGCTCAAAAGTTGACTAATTACGGCCAGTTTTTGTCTGCTTTCAGGTCTTATTTATTTACAGTCAAAAATTGGCGTCATAAAAATTCTACTAGATTTAGGGCGTATAATAAACCGCAACTCGCTGCACATTGTAAAAAAAAAATTTTTTTAGCGAGAAATTATTATAATGATTAGTAAGAAATTACTTAATTGGAATGTAATATTTTGCCATAACTTCTGTTCTAGAGGAGATATGGGAAATATAATTAGATATGAAATCACCATTAAAAATCATATGCGTACTAACGGTTACAAAATGTTCTGATAAATATAAATAAAAAAATATAATTGAAGACCCGCGTCTAAACTTAAATTTTTTTTCAAAAAATTCATTTTTTAATTTTGAGGTTTTCGGTTTTAGAAACTAATTATACACCTGACACTAAATTTGATAACCATACACCAAACAGTTAGGTTGATATAAAATATTTTCAACACATTGGAGGCAGTAACAAAGTAAAGGTGTTGAATGTTTGAGTGCATTTTTCTCAGTTCTGCTTCTTGCTGCAAATTTCATATGAAGGAATCTTCTGTTCGAAGGTAAAAGTATTTGGATACCACAATCAAGATGTTTCTGAACTGAAATTTACTGGGGAATCAGGCTATCTAGTTTATTTTGTTTTAAGTTGAAGTTTTCATTGAAAAACAACTATGTGTTCAAAAATTGACATAGGACAGATGAGCATCTCATATTTTAAGGGTAAGTACTCTCCCTAAAATATTTACATTTGAGTTACAAAAACTAGATAGTCCCACATCCCCCACTTTATATTCAAGCAGTCAAAATGGTGCTTAATAGCTTCATTGGCATATCATAAATTTCTTAACGAAGAGTGACAAATCTTCTTATGCAGGTATGGAAAGTTGTCCCAGAGAGCTGAAAGTCTGCACAGAACACTTACGTCTAACGTTCAATCTCCCCTCAGCAAATTTCATTCCAATCACTTGAGTAGTTGAGAAGTTAAATCTCTAGCCAGTGTCCCCCTTAAAGCGAATGTCGAATAGTGTACTATTTGAATATTTGCACAACACTTATATTCTCTTTTAAGTGTATTATTGGGGAAAAATGCAGTCTGACATTCTTTGTTAGTTGGCATACCACATATGAAGAACTTAACAGTCCATTGTCATCCCACGAATAAGTCGTGTAATTAACCCACATTGAGAACTCTAGGCAAAAGCCACGATCCCTAAAAGTTGGACCTATGAAACAACTTGCATTCCCCCCGACAATTATTTCTTAAGTTATAATAAGAATCATTTGATAAAATCGGTAGATATCGCAGCAATAGGAATGGTCTTAATGAGGCTGCCTATTCCTTACGTCAACTGACTCCGTAAGTGTGACGTCATGGGTCCAAACAAACCGTTGCTAGGGTCGTTGTTATGGACGAATACATGTGGCTCGGTTTCGCTACGAAAACCCGACCATTCGAAAAATCAGGAGTAGGGTTTAAACTTCTAAAAATCACAGATATAGAAAGCTTGAATGTCATATATGTTTCGACAGAAGTGTGCCGGTAATCGCTCGTTTCTGAAATATTTATGACTGCAACTTCCGGTCCTCAAGATGCCTGCAGCAGACGACGAATGCAAGAAGTATGCCGTCTGCCGCACGCCGGCCGGCCAAGTGGGGCCGTCGTTTGAATCGTGTGAATAAAGACGATATTCTGACATCGCATTTGTTTGAATATATAATGAGTTTCAGACACTCTATAAGATTTCATAGTGGGGTGCGATGCAAAATATGGTTTATCGAAAGTCCGGGCGTCGATCGAGATGATCGTCTGCTAAAAGATCGCATTGCACCTGCGAGAAAAGCACTTCAGGCGAACGGTTGAGATCCCAAATTTTGTTTGCGGACTCGCGCTATGCGAGGGTGCTTCGTATACCTGGTTGTAACCATCGCGTGGAGAAAGATTCTTGCAGTTTCTTCAGATTTCCGCAAGACCCCAAAGCGCGAAAGAACTGGATAAAAAACATAAGGTGAGTCGATTACAGACTGTACTTGCATCGCGGGTTCGATGAAAATCTTCACCAAAAGAGCACATCCACGGAATTTGATGTATACCAAAAGAAAAAGCAAAATACTGCGAAATCGCGATTGACATGCAATTCTTTAATAACCTGACAACCACAATAATAATAATAACAAACGACTTACCTCGACGGCGTACGATTTGTTTCTCATGGTGGCCTGCACTACGCCGGTAATGCACTTCAGGTCGTCGTCGTAACTGATCTGCGTGACGTGGTTTGATTTTGCTGCATTTTCACCACTCGTAACTAAGCTGGGTTGTTCACAGGAAAAAAAACGCATATTGCGGAGGCCTTTACGGCCATGGTGATGTACTTGTTTTAGTCGCTCGTTTAATGAAGACGCCCGCTGCAACAGAGGCCAGCAAAACTATCGTGTCGTCTGCTACCAAAGCAAAGCGGAGTGTAAGACTTCAGAAATGGCTTTCATCGTTGCGATACGACACTGAGACGGCAAGAATATCTTCATAATTAGATATCAAGAAGTTAGGTTGCTTACAAAAAATTGTTTACTTGCTTATAAGCAAAAATCTAGCCTCATGTGGAGTCTCCATGCATTAGTCCATAGCAACGTCCCTAGCAACGGTTTGTTTGGACCCAGACGCCATGTTGTGACGTCATCACTTACGGGGTCAATTAAAGCGAGTGACTAAGAGGCAATCTGCCAGAAGGATACACCTCTGACTCACTCTCGACATTCTGGTTCCAGTACTTTAAAGTTTTCTATTTTCAAAAATCTTGCATGTGGCGAGCTAAAAGATTTCAGAAAATGTTGCTGCTTACTATGCTAGCTCCCTCTGGGGCAGCCAGAGCAATGCACTAGGGGCTGAAGAAGAAAGCGACCAGAAGTTGCCCACAGCCCAGTCGTCCAACGTAAGCTACCGGCAACATTCGCCCGAGATGTCGGCGAGTGTGTATGGCGATACATTGTGCATTCACCTCGCCAAAGTGCTGCTGCTTTTGCAAGGACTGGCGTTCAATTGGCGAGAGTCCTAGCCCAATGCTAGCGCGGCACTCCAGTCCAACTTGAGCTCCCCACTGGCCTTCTTTAGGCGATGCTGAATGTTACTTTGTTGACTAGTATTCCCCTGAACGCCCAATTCTTTCGTCCTCCTTTCGCCACCCTAGCATCTGCCCAGTACGTTGGCGTTTTAACGCCGCACATATTCCTGCATTACGCTGGGCAACAAAGCAGCACATAACTGAAATTGGTGAAACACTGCACACCGTGGCAAGAGATTGGCACAACTTGTCCATCAGCCGAACCAGTGTGCCCCCATGCAGTTGCGTGACCACTCCGTCTGGCAGAGCCAGCACCACTGGAAGCCACACTGCGACCGGCTGCAGATCATGTGCATGCAGCCACCTGCATGGGGAAACGGATCCTTCAAACAACCTCTCCCGCTTCTCCTTTATTCTTGCAACACTCTCTCTATGCGTCGGGTATGTTCGGCCCATAATTGCGCATCAGCGTGTGGCTTTCTCGCGCTTAAATAGGGCTAAAACAGTGAAGACAATTTGTGTGCTTGAAGAGCATCTGCTAGACTCCTTGGAAATTTTAGCAAGAGGGGTTTGGCTCGCTCAATTCCAATCCCAGGTCAGCCTCTAGGAAACTTAGCTCAGCCGAATGCAAGACTGAGCCAATTGGTCCCACTCTCTCTTTGAGATATCTGTCGCAAGAATGGCGGCCGTACCGTCCCTTTCGGTGGGTGTGCGGCACATGGGGCAGGGCTTGGTGGTGGAGCGGACCGTCAGCCGGCTGGCCTCGTCCCACCGGCTGCCTCTCGCCTGTGCCTCGTCCACCGGGTATGCCCACACGCTTCCCTGCGGCACACGTGTGCAATGCAGTCAAGCATGCAGCACAGCCCTGCACTGTGGCAAATGTGCAATAAAACCTCGGACTGCACAGCGCGCCTCGCTGCAGCACGCGCATGCAATGTAGCGAAACCTCAGACTCTGCGACAGGCTTCCCTGCAATGCACGCGTACAATGCACTGAAGAGTGCAGTGCAACCACGGACTGTGCGACACACTTCCACACAGCACATGCATACAATGGGGAGATGCAGGTGGCCCAACTTCCAGGCTGTACAATGTGCTTCCCTACACCAAGCGTGCATTGTTCAAAATTTAGATTTCAATAGACCGATCTCACCAGCAGTCTGACTATGCCGCCGCTGCCTCAAAGCATCGAGGAACTTAAGACTTTCAGCACATGCAACGACCTGTCCGGAGCTCTAAAGCACGAGATCGCACAAACCGCCTCATGCTCTGCAGCCTGCCTCCCAAGAACTCAAGTTAAGGCGGTGGCATGCATGTGCGGAACGCTCCGTAAGATCAGTTCATTCAAAACTGGCTCGGGAATCCTTCGTTTTGCGACGTTCTAGCGGCCTCCCAAACATGCAAAATAAAGGTCATTCTACTGTTTACAGAAACACGCAACTCAATGTGCAACAATTGTAGGCCGGCAGCACTTCTGTCACAACACCTCGAATGCTAGCTGCCAAAGAGTTTTCACAAAACATTTTACGTCGTCTGAATTGTTTTGTGCAGCACTACGAACGATACTATGCAATTTGAATTAGACTATATTCTTAGACCGCAACATTATTATTTGAGTGCCCACAGCACTATGAGGCATTGCAGTAGGAAGGAAAACATTGGGGAATGAGGAAACAATACTTATACTACCTAGAAATATAATAATTACACTCGCATAAAATATCTTGTGTTATACAACACCTATTAGTATAACAATTAGCAAGCTGTTCTAATACAAAGAAACTAGAAACATCGACGCCAGTGCTAACTACAGAAACTGGCAGTTTGTTCCAATGCCGTATGGGTTTAGGAAAAAATAGTTCCCAAAAACATTGGTTGAACAAGGGAATCTTTTTATCTTATAAAAATTATCCCTTCACTGCGGCGAATTTGAGTCGAAGGCCTTTCCTTCTCAAGCTCAACTTCCTCCACCCTAAGCTCCTTTTAGCTCTTGTTTCAAGATAAAACGGGCAGCCCGGTTTTGCACCTTTTCAAGCTTGGTTGCCAGAACAGTGTCGGGGTTTCGTACAATTCCAAAATTGAGCAGGCCTTTGTTTCGGGGAGGCGGCACAGACTTGAAATTACGAGAGGAAGCCAAGCATTCTTGAGGCTTTAGAAACAGTAAAATCGACGTGTTCGTCTCAACTTGGGATTGAAGTTAGAATACACCAAGGTATTCATACTCGTGCATGATATTAGGCCGTTCTAGAATAGCGTACGCAAAAAATAGTGTCGTTGCCTCAACGCTAACTGCATTTTGTGCATTGCGGGTGCTATTTTTTTAAGCTTGCGTGCGTACGGAGAATTTTTTTGCGTTCCTTCAAGGAGGATTTGTGATGCAAGAGAAGTTGGCTAAAGCCAAGATGAGCACAGCTAGAAGGCCAAGAGCGCAACGTCGGTGGCATGCTCGTGGGTGCGATTTGTAATCCGAGACAACGTCCTACGGGAGGTGCACGTCACAAGCGGAAGAGCCAGCAAAGCGGGCAACGATCGCCGGCAACTTGCTGCTTGCAATGCGCAAAAGTTTCTCGGCGAAGGTCGGTACTTGAAACCTCTCTTGCCAAGGCGACACAAGTGGACACGGCCGATCGACTACTCTCGTCGCATTCTCATTTTTAAACAAATCTAAAATGTTACCTTGGACCCAAGACTTTTTTTCTCAAGTTACAGCATTTTGTGTATGAAATAAAGATTGTTACTGCACCTTGGTGGCACTGCAAGCATGAGATGCTTGGGTTTTGCGTCACGGCAGAAAAATGCTACTCTAAAACTCTTGCGTGGCATCCGCTGAAGCAAGCGCTAAATTCATCGGTAACCTGCGCTTAGTACTGCGTAGGTGATTTTAAAACTTCCTGTTAAGGGGTTCGGCATTGATCGTATAAGCATTGTTGGATGAAACATGTTTTGTAAATGGGACATGAACAGTCTTTTTGAGATTCGTTTCCCACAATTCGTACCAATCAGTAATGTCATTGATATTCACCTGAAGAACATCATCCCACGCTCCATTTTTTAGAAACAACGCTATTGTCCGCAAAAAGATGCACACTAAATGTCACAGCATGGACTATATCATTCAAGTACAACAAAGGACAGATCCTTGAAGAACTCCCGACGTCACGTCCAAAAGCACAACCATCGAGCACGACATACTGTTTACGGTGGGAGATTAATCACATATCTGATGTACTACCCGTAGAGACAAGAAGCTCGGTTTTGGCAAGACTTTGTGAGTAAAAGGTTCTTTTGTCGCAACCGTGACTTCCTGGGAGGGGCTCGGCCGGATCGGGCCCCAATACCCCACACACCTTGCTATCCATTCCATGACCGTCAAGTTTCCATAACCTGAGGGATATCAAATGCTTCGTTAAAATCAACCATCACATTCATCGAGAGCTCCAATTTGTGTACCAATTCGGTTAGCTGCGGCACACGCGAAGAACCGTGATGAAAGCCATGCCAAGAGCATTCACCCTCTTTTCAAAAGTTTCAAAATATAGGTGTTTGGCTGACCACATCAGCTCTAAATCAGATGCTATGTGGGCGAGATGGCGCCACATATGATCCCAAAAAGAGGAGGACTCGCACACACTCTTGTTCTGGCCGTGAAACGGAAGCCATGCTGGCCTTTTTAGGTATTCATAAATCCAGTTTTATTTCCTCTAAAATGTGCACAACGCTACCATTAGGTCCGCCCTACGTTCCTTTGAATTGCGCTGCACAGATGCCGAGATACCCAAGGCTTGTCACGAGCATGCTTGGGAGTGAGCCTACAGGACGACGATTTTCCTCTTAAAAATACACCATAGTAGTACCTCGATACTCAGATCTTTGGTCAACGTCTCGAAGGTTGGAAAAAACGAGTCCAGGGCAGTTGACATACCGATGTAATCTGTTTCCTTATATAGAAGCACCTAACACGTTTTTGACTTGCCGGCATAGGTACTCGCAATATTAACATCTGTCGCCGATGCTGAGAATAACATTGGTGTTCGACATCTTGTCTGGCATGTTCGATAAAAGCAAATCTAAACTGTGGCCCGTTTTGTGTTGGCTCAAAAACATGTTGTTCAAAAGTGTGCAAGATCACGACCAAAAAACTTGGTGGAAATTTCTCCACCTACGCCAGTTCTGTGATTATTTGCATTTCATTCAGTTGCTGGAAGGTTAAAGTCGCCTCCAACTATAATATGTTAGCGCAACTAACGGGAACAATTTTAGACAAAAACCTCAAGGGGAGACACTACCCAGAAAAAAAATTTCTGCAAAAAAGTTGATTTTGAAAAATTACATAAATACATCCAACACCATCTAGAGAGTATTCCCAGAAAGTTTCATTAGTTTAGACTGCATAGTTAATTTTTAATAAATTATTTTCTGTCCACTGAAGCTAAAGAAAAGGTAGGGTTTGGAGCACTTTGAATGCATTTTTCTCCGTTCCACTTTTTGGTATAAATTCCATTTTAGTCAAGCTATCGTTTGATAATGGCAATACAGGGAAGGCTCATTCTTCACTTTTCCTGACTGAAATTTAATAAGGTGTACGGCTATGGAATGCTTTTGTCACTTTACAGATGTCTTTTATAAAAAATGTTGACATTTTGTCGAAGACACAGAAGACCAAAAAGTTCACCAATTTTGCAGAAGAGAAAATTTATAGAAATAACTGACTTCTTACAAAAACCTTTCCATAGCCGCACCCCCTAGGCATTCTGCTACATATCAAGCGAATACAAATCTTGAATATTGTGATAGTTTTCCGACGATAGGTTTACTAAACAATGTGGACGTGTTGCTGATAGAAGCTGTTTTAATTTCCTTCTCATTTACCGGATAGACCTGAAATTCTGTTATGCACCCTCTAGCGTGACCACCAGCCTACCCTGTAAATTTAATTGATTTTAAGCCAAGGGTTCAAAAGTTGACCCTCCTAGGGGGTCAACAACTCAACTAAGTAGCGGACACGTTGGGCGTCAAGTCGTGGTGTAATATGACGTCACGTCGCATGACCATGTTGCATGACGTCACGGTGTCACTTGACAAGCCAAGTCAGTTGCGTTACGTGACACTGTGCCATGCGATGCGACGTCATGTGACCACGTCACGGGATTAATCATAATGAGAAGTGTTCTGAAAGCCCACCATTTCTTATACATTGCAATTCTGCATATGATGGTGTTGGTGTGATCAACAGATAAAAACACTACAGCTCTTTTAGCACTGTTGAATGCAGCTTGCGAAACTACCTGTAGTCGGTGAAGAATTCAGGGGAAGCTGCTCCCAGCTCTTTCCAGTTTGGCAGAGCGAAGCCAGCTCCTCTCCAGCTCTGCTAAGGTGGTGGGAGGAGCCTCCCTGGACTCGCAAAGGCTTTCAGAAGACTCCTCGCTTCCATGGAAACTGCACTGGATGCAGCGTCCCTCCCAAGCCACTCACCAATGCAGCAGACGCCTCGTCCTCCTCGTCTCGTATGCATGGTCCCAGGTGGTGACCTTGGAGGCAGAGTCTGCAAAAGACAAACTGGACAAAGGCCCAAAGGAGCAATGACTACACCCCCACTGGAACCTTCCGTCCCAATAACGAGGCCGCCTGCCTCCGTGACTACTGCGTCACTTCAAAAGGAAAAAAGTCGCCCCTTGGCAGTACTAGTGTGGCAAAGGCAGATGTGACACAGAATGTGACGTGTTACCGGCAGAAGTAGGCGGCCGAGGATTAGCGCATGTGCACATGGAAGAGATCCGGTGCAGCCAGGAGATTGCAGCTTTCCATGCAGAGCGTAACCCGCTCGGTTGGGACCCGAGAGCACACTTCCGAGGCTCTGTGCACGCGGCTGGCCTCGCAGCCCCGTGTCATGCGCGCAAGCGCTCGGGTTCTGTTTTACTTGTCATCTTCTGCGGAGGCAATGTGACCTTCTTAGAGCCTGCTGCAGTGCGAGATGCAGTAGACAGAGTGCGTGGGAAATCGGAATGTGGCAGCAAGCTAGACAGCCTAGACTACAGAAAGTTTCCAACTGCTCGTTCGGGGCCACGTGATTTACAGTTATCCCTCGTTATAATGAAGTCAATGGGACGGCAAAAAAATTTGATATAAGTGGCAATTCGACAAAAGCAACAGAGCCAGAAAAACAAAGCCACCAGCCTTGAAGGTCGACGGGAACACTGCAGTACACTCTGACCGTATATTTAACCTTGGTTATGAACATCTCGCAGCAGTTAACTGAGTAAAAAATGATTAAGTGGAGTTTGCCGATAATTTCATCCGGGCATCAGTTCTCCTCGAATTGCTCCAGGCACAACAAGAACACTGTCACCTCCGCTCCACTCCACTTTGTTTGGAAGCAGCCGTAGGATGTTTCGTGTCTCTGCAGTCGTCTTAGTTTTCCGACGTGCCTCTCCGACGTATCTTCGTGTTTACCCTGGCCGCACGCAAGGTCTACGATCGCAGCATCCGTGGCAAAAGCAACAACGGGAACGTCCGTATTGACTGGCGCGAAGGATTCAAAGTTATCCTCGGTGGCTTTGCCAACATGTTTTCACACACTCCAGCAGAAATCTTTGCAGCTATGGAAATCGTGCGCCGGCTCGGCAAGCGTACTTGCGAGAGAAAATCCGACGTGCGCGAAGCAGTTGCCAATCTTCCACCTTCGGGTCGCGGGCATGCTTTCTCCTGCATGAGAAACTTCTCGAACCCGTCCAATATGCCTTGCTTGTTCGGAAAAATGGTGGACAGTGTCGAACAGCCGATGCCGAATTCTTTGGCGATTTCGGACTTGGGCTGGCCTCTTTTCTCAACCTCGCAGATCTAAGCGACTTTTGGTAAACACTCCCAATCTCCCATTCGAAGCTCGTGTGTGTAGTACGCCCCAGGCGCGTGTCCGGGCCCCTTGAAGGGATGATCTCCTCTGGGCTCCATCGCTCCTTTGACCCGATTCCGACAGGAGTTGGGCAGCGTCGGCCACGGGCACTGTGAGTAGCGTCGGAACGTTGATGCTGCTCCCTGCCCGCGGGTCGGTGCATCGGCACCGGAAGCGGCGCTCTGCCAGCTCTGCACGCTCTGCCCTCCGTCACCCATTTACTCCGTTTTCCCAGTTTGCTGCGGTGGAGGAGGGGAAGGCCACGCAAGGGTGTCCCGTGCGGCTCCATGTAGGCTTGTGTGGTTTCGGCACCTTGGTCTTCGTAATAAGTGTGGTCGGCCGCCAATACACATAGTATAATCCAAATAAAAATGCGAGCATTTCGGTCGGGACCACGTTGAACTTGGATAAAAGCAATAATTCGAAAAAAGCGATTTCAGTCTAACAAGGGAATACTGTATGGGGCGCTTTTGCAATACGAGATGCAAGGAGGAGACAAAAGCGTTCGTCTCCTGCAAGAATCTCCACCTTTGCACCTGGTTTCCTGCTCGCTACACAATTACGCGGCGCATGCACGTATGCGACCAATCTTCGCGGGAGGTGTTTGCCATTAGATAGCAAACTAGGCTCTCTACAGCACCGAGTAGAGCTCAAATAGAACCAAACACTCGAAACATCTTAACTTGTTACGGCAAAGAGAGCAAGTCTGTCGGTGTTCCGCTCTGCACCGACATACTGCTCTGCTTTTCTGTCGCTGTTTCTTGCATTCTTTCTAGCCTGGATTGCGCTCGTTTCACCAAGTGCCGGTGACTGTGTCAACACGCAATGTATCTCCCCCGCCGGGAGTTACACGGAGGCACCCGAGGAAGAGGTCTGGCTGGCACTGGTGTCGCATTGGGGAGGAGACGAGCCCTGTGTCAGCGTTCGGCTGGCAGTCAGCCTGTCCAGTTTCGTTGCTGGCACCGGATATAGTTCTGCGCTAAAAGCGACTCTGGTGTCTTCTGTCAAAACAGTAAATATTTTGATGGGGGATGTCAAAATTATTTTATAAATATTTTCGCATCTTTGGAAAGTGGTGTCACGGACGTAAAATAGCAAAATTCATTTGACGGTGGACACCGAAAGAGTCACTGCCAAAATTACTTCTAGAGATGCCCAGCATAGCTAATTGAGAGGATTTGTAAATATTCTTGCTATACGCATATATTTTTTCTTCAGTCAGGAATGATTAATGCAGCTTGTCAGGGTATTTCTGCCTGACATACTTGCGCATAATAGCCAGCATAATAGGGAAAAATTTGATTTTGAAATTGGTCATATCAGCATTCACAAAGTTTCTTTTTAAGTACACGAGGCACGCGCGTGCACCATCCCGTTTTGAAAGTCTCCTTTCGTCCTAGGCACGTGGCTGCAATATTCGTGATCTTCGAGGTGTTGATCGCGGCAGGTTAGGCCCGTTGAGTGCGCTTTGTACCGAGCACCAGTGCACTGCGCAGAAGCAGCACCCGTGGAACCGAGCTCTGCAAGTGGTGCTTCTTTGCAGCACACCCGTGCTCGGTAAAGAGCGTGATAACACATAAAAAAATACAAACATCGCAGTTCAGCTCGAAGCAAATATTAAATAGCGCATTATTCCAAACCATTTTCAAAAATGTAATATTCGCGCAAGTTGTCAAACACTAAGGTCATTAGTAACTTGTAGATCTCGGCATGCGCCACGAAGCATGAAGTTGAACGGCATAGGTTAGCCACTCGGTAACAATGAAGAAGCATACCGAAACGGAAGTTGCCTAAACAAAAAGATTCCTTGGCACCAAAAAGTGACATTCCTCGTACTGCAGGTAATGTTGGAGAGGAGTCCAGCTCACCCCGCAGCCCTGGGTGGCAGCCTCGCAGGTGACCCGGGTGCAGCCCAGGTCCACCAAGATGCCCTGCCCGCAGCCGGGCTGGGGGCACAGCACCCCTCCCGCCTGCAGCACAAACTCCTCAGCCGCAAACCGCTGGTACCGTTGGTACTGCACATCCGGAACAACGCCCCTAAGTGGCAGTTTGCAACCGGTTCCTTTTCCACATCCTAAACTGTGGTTTTTCCGTTTCTGCCCCATCGCAGAAGCGTTCTTGCCTGCCACAATCCCTTGGGGAGCACAAGAGGCGGAAATTGTACTGGAGCAGGGGTGGCCAAACTGCAGCTCCTGGTTAGCGTGCCCCCCCCCCCCCTCCTGTGCCCCAAGATGAAGAGAGATTTATTAAAGCTCCCAGTCTCGGCAGCCTTGTACTACACTATGTGCATACATAGTGTACTTGGTTTTATTTTAAACTTTGAGTATTTTCATTTAGTTTCAATTCTTTGGAGGTCGAGGTCATAGCGTCATGGGCATCCCATAAATGTTTGTTGCTCGTTGAAAGAACTGTGTGTGTGCCTGTGTTTTATTTTTTCTGTGTCTTGTGTAGTTTTGTTCAACCCGCCCTGCTACGTGTACTTTATCCAATGTTGCGTTTGCACTTTCTGAAAGACAATGCAAGAGAAGACAAACGTGTTACACCAATGTACCGAGAGAAAAGCAAAAACGGCCAGTCTGTTACTCACAGGTGGTACCACTCACGCTGAGATACGCTGAATCTGCTTTACAGAGTGTTCGTCTCAAAGAAGCTTTCAAGTCTTTTTTTTTTGTGCGGTGCGTGCGATCTGTGAGTTGCACACCAACTACACAGCTTGGTTCAGATTTTCTTCCTGCACACAGAAATAACACGTTTTCTTTTGTAAAAAAATTTTTTCTGTCCCAGAAACTTGCGAAATTTGTGTGTGATAAGTGCACAACGCCGGGTCACTTTTGTGAAGAGTTTCCTTGGCTTACTTTTATGCCATTTTTCGCGACCGAGTGGCACTCGAGAACACCCCGTAAAGGGCCACCGCAGCTGGTAGCAAACGCTTCCTGGCTTTCTTAATGCTAGCACATTTGGTTCTTTCGGAGCAAACAATGGCAGACGCAATTTCTCATCCTCGAATGCGCGGGCCTTTTAATCGCATTACGGGACCCGTACTGTGCCTGCCTACCCCCCCCCTACCCCCCCCAAATTCCCGCCTACCTCCGCTCGAACACGTACGATTTTAAGGCAGTGCCAAACTCGACGTCTCTCTAGTAAAAGAAGTCTCGGGGGGGGGGGGGAGGGGGTCTTTCTGAGGCGAGGTAAGCAGCGCTGCCTCGTATAACTCGTCTATAGCAAAGTCTGGTGTAACGGTAAAAGAAGCAAATACAGAAAAGACGTACTGTAATATCCCGACTCAAAGCCCACCCTCCCGCCGCGTGAACTTCCTAATAAATCGGGGTGGGTGACAACGCGGCGTCTAAACGCAAAAAGCAAACAAAAGCCAAACAATAGCCACTTTCACCAGGCATGTAGCACGGCCACACTCTAGATTAATGATTTGTTTTCCTGCCGCACATGTTAAGTGACGTTTTACTGTCGCGCAAAATAAACTTGCATCCACCGCTCACATCAGCGCAATGCAAAGTGGGGACGTGGTTTTGTGCTCCCCGATGGCCGCAACCCGAAGACGACCGTAACCCCGAGCGAGCTCGTGTTTGTGCTTCGAAACTGCGGAAGGAAAACCATGCAACCAAGAAATGACAGAAGAAAAAAAGAAAAGGTTCCAAAGCGAGAGCGGAGATAGCAGGCTGCTAGGGGGAGCACTGCTATCTCGCTCCCTATTCCTTACTCACTTCCTCATCGGTCAACTCAAGTGCTCAAGTTTGAGCCAGGGAAATTGAGGCAATCTAGCCTCGCAAACTTTTGAGCGGGGCGCCCGAACAAATCTTTATTCGCTTGTCGTCGACTTCAAAGCCGTCGAACAAGACATCACCGTCCGAATCAAACGCAACGACGAGTGCTTCGCCTTGAAAGCTTTCGCCAAGTTCTGGTACTGACGTTCCGTTAACCTCTTCGAAAACCAAACAACTACTGTTCTTTGGTTTTGGGGTTTGTGAATCCGGGATAACCCCGGAACCACAAACTGACCTCGCAATATGCGGTTGGAGCTTCCCGCGTCGAGACAAACTTTCTTTTATGTAAAATAAGGAAAGTCTCTTTCTTTCCAGTAACATTCTTTTCCAGTCTTGGGGTTCGTGGTCGCAACATTCGAAAAGAATGGGTGTCGCTATGCCGACCTTGCAATCTGCGATTGGGGCTTGCCGGGCAGAGACAGACTTGCATTCATCAAAGATTCTGTAATCTCCTTCTTTTATTGTCCCCAACGTGCGCCGACCGTTCGTGGCCACAAAGCTTGGTGAGGATGGGTCATCTTATGGCCCGTGGATCGGGTTTTTAAGGGGCATCTTTTAAGAAATCCAGATTTTGTCTTAAAACTAGGGTGGGCGACGTCTTGGGGATGGGCGTTGAGTCGGGATACTGCGGTAGCATAGAGGAGAATTAGAGATGAACCCAAGAATCAGGTCTCCTTGTTCATTTAGCCACCTTTAATGTCTCCTTTTAGGTAACTAAAAAAAAAATACACTGAACTAAAGAAAATATATTTTTGTTTTAAAAAAAACACAATACCCTCAAAAAAATATATTTTTTTTATCCGTTTTTAGATGGTTTAATTTAATGTCGGGAGACTACCGAATCAATATTTTGCCTCAGAGTCGCATATGTATTTTTAATAAAGTAAAAAAACTCAACTGCGCTCGAAACCGAAACTTGAGCACGGAAGCTCAAGGCCAAAAATCACATGGCCACGCCCGACTGCATTTTTTTTTTCTTTCTTTACTCTGTTTTGGCACGTGAAGCAGACGACGAGAAAGACCAAGTTGCGTGTACCGTTTGTCGTGCGATCATTCCGTTCTGCGCTGGAAGATAGAACGACAGTTCCCAGGTAGCGGCCCCACGTCCGTTGTCTAGCTCGCGGTACATCACTATATTGAAAATGATGTGTACATCAACGTATCTACAGCTTCTTGGAGGCCACAAAAATAAGGTTCACTTGACCCATGACTTTAAATATATATGGAACACATACTTTGAACGCCCAGTGGAAAAGAGAGTGAGCAAATTGTGTTTTGGTAGTTGGGCTCTTATAGGTCACGTTCAAGTAAAAACCTGGGTGAGCAAAAATACCCTGTCAGTGTCCTTTAAGCACCTGGATAGAACATGCATGCAACAATATAAGCTTTTGCTGCAAAAAAAGAAAGAAAGATTTAATTTCAATATTAAGGTTGCGAGACTTATTTTGAGTACGCTCCTCACTCTCTCACAATATACATATATTTCTATATTTTTTAGAGAGAGAGGAGGGGGGAGTTCATTTTCGGTTGCATGTCTACAATCCAGGCACTTAAAACATACTTTTGAGGGAGCTCAGTGTTTCTAGAATCGATTCAAAACATTCTTCAATTTCAGGTCATGTCGAAATATCAAAATCTCTCCTAACTCAAAATGTATCCAGCGATTTTTTATTTTTTGGGGAGGGGGGTTATGCTCCCATGTTTTAACATAACAAAATCATTTTTTGGGAGTTTATGGTTCTTTACCAACTACATATGCGTTCCTTCACCAGCGAAAAGGGGCAAACTTCAGACAAGTGTAGAGCCTAAAATTTTCGGGGTAAAGCTGCAAACCAAATGCGTAGAAGGGCATGCTGCGGATCACTACGTTGGACCTTTCGTCGTCTTATGTTTCAGAAGGAGGGCAGATCTGCTTCCATTGCTGTTTCGTTTCGGAGAAGGACACCACGCGCCGGTTCGTCGACACGTGCCGCTCGCGCGGCCGATTACGCTTTGTCATTTTGTGGTAAGAATCGCGAGAGACGATTTAACGTGCAGGCAACCTGGTCCAACGCCTTGAATCGCCAGGCTGCCCACATATCTTGAGAGAAGTTAGAACACCGTGAAAAGATCGGGTGGTGTCCTTTCGTTTTCCCTCCGGCGACTTACGTACTTGCTCTGGTCCCAAGAGGCAGAAGTGGTGAGTCTCTTGGATGAAGGAGTCGTCACAGCCCACTGCAAAGCACGAATGAATGACCAATTGGGCAAATGAATGACCGATTGGGCAAAAGTGCCTTCATTCGAGAGCGGACGAGAAATCTCCCTTAGACTGTCGCTCGAGCAAAATGTTTGCCGTACGACAAAATGTAAAAAAACAATTCAGGGGCAAGAAAGTCAGACGGCCACATTCCGAGAAATATGGCGGCGCACCACACTTCATCCCGATGTTCTAACCTGGGACAAAGACCCAGGCTGTCTACCCGTCTCTATAAAATTCCTCGACTTACGAAGGTTTCCTTGACTGTTTCGATTACATTCCTCGGCCACTGCAAAGGGAAGAAATCTGGAATGTGGTGCTAAAATCTAGCATATAGAAATGCTCGGTAATTGAAAAAAATATTGCTGGAATTGTGAGAATCATCGTACATACTTTCATAGGGTGACCATAGTCCTGAGAGCATAAAAGGAGACATTTGGCATAGCTGCGGTACATTCAGTTGAAAGTAAACACGGACATTTCTCCAAAGCCCGCCGTTGAGAACACAGAGGCTTCTTTCCCCCATTTTGAACAATGGAAAAAAAAAAGAAAATGTTGCCAACTGAAGCAGACCATATTTAGTAATATACGAGTCTCCCATAACGCAGGTTTATGTAAACAAGATGTATTAAACAATGTAACCTCAGGGAGAGCCCAGTATTGTACTCTATGGCAAGTAACATTTTCGTAGTATGTTTATTTCTATAAAATTGAGCCCATAACACGAAAACATTCTTTCAGTTTTTTTCCAAGTGCTTAGTACTGATTTTTCATCTTTGCATTTTTCAACGAAAATAAGACACGAGGCCTCAGTGAGACAAAATGACGGGACGGCAGAAATTAACCTCGGAAACAGGACTGACCCAGCCAAAACGGGACGCCTGGGCACCTAATGTCTTTGCCTTTTAATTAATATAATATTATTGCCACGAACGCATATTTTCTTACTTGAATACCAGCTGAACGTAAAGGAGAAGCGATGGAGAGGAGAAATCAAAGAACCACACTGCTGGACTATCAACCTTTTAATAAAACTTCCTTTTCCTCGACACTATCCTAAATGGTATCTTCTTCATCTGTCGGATCTTAGATATTAGATAGAAAACTTCCTTTTTCTCGACACTAACCGTAGAGTTACCTTCTTCTTCACGACACTAACCGTAGAGTTAACTCCTTTACGTTCAGCTGGTATTAAAGTAAGCATGTCAAACCAACCGGCTCAGCTCCAGGCCAGCATATTTTCTCTTTGAAAGCGAAAAGTTGGTACGAAGACATGATAACATCGGTTTCCACGGGGAAACGCGAAGATGTAAGAGCATCGGGCAGTGATGCCACGCGACATCGTCACGTGAAACTGCCACCTCACGTGACGTGGTCACGTAGTTGTCGCACTGACTCGACGTGACCAAACTCACGCCGATGACATCACGCGACCGCTGTCACACGACGTACGATGGTCACATTATTGGGCCACCGAGGGTCGCTCGACAGCGCAAAGAAGAAAACGGCCCGCGCTTGCCGACTTTATACGTAAAAAGCTGTTCTTTCGCAAATACTACTACAATGACTGCGTCGAGAACGGTCGACA
>JAZHYW010015543.1:0-19054 GCA_037355805.1 Ixodes ricinus
CACTCATTCCACCTTAGCAGAGCGGAAGCTGGAGAGGAGACGAGTGGACAGAAGGAAACCACCAATCAATGCTAGTAGAGAGTTTTGTGGTCGATCTGGACGTCTCGATATTGTGGGCCACCACCAGGCGATCAGTAAGTTGAAATTTGAACAAACACTGGACACATGTGAGGATACACGATGGGTGAGAAAGGTATATAAGCATATGTATACATGACAAGTTTGAACACTAAATGAAAAAAAAAAAACCGAACCCGAGAACTAAAATTTAAATACCAGCAGTCAAGTGCGGGTGCAGAACAGACTGCCTCTATGAAAAAGTAAGTAAAATAAGCCGAGAGGAAGATGCGGGAGGAAAGAATGCAGGGCAAATCAGTTTTAATTATGTCTAGGGGACGAAAACAGTAAGGAAGGGACGTTGCTACGATAATTCACGGGGGAGCTCGTTGTTATTCGAGGCTAGAACAGGAGTATTGAGGACTAGGACATATAGGACAAAGTATGAATAGATTGATACGCGGTGTGGCGTATGCACACTTCGTATCGGGAAGAAGAGACAATAGAACATGTGGTGTTGAGGTGCACATGGCTTGCTCCCACCCTCCCGGAGGCGGCGACGGGTTTGTCCGGAGCGCTGGGGTTTGCAGACGAGAATGGAAGAATGGATGATAAAAGCATTTTAATATCAAAGTGGAGATTGGAAGACTGGTGGAAATTGTCTAGGGAGAATTCAATGACGTACAACTAGCTCACACAACTGAGACAGGAGAGACAGCGATATCCCACTACGCCTGGTGATAGTTACGAAATTGCAGAGGGTAAGCAAATTGGCGAAGGAAAGAAAGTAGCCGTTAGCATGCATCCATCCATCCATCTGATAATTGCAGCTGCGTGGCCATATAATTATAATTGTTCAGTCGGGGTCTCTAAGAAATGTTGTGAGCCTCCATTTTTGCCGCCAACACGTAAATGTCAAATAATTATATACATCAGCTCACCGCACGGCCACTAAATACGCGGTGGCAATCCGTCGGGTACCGGTATCATCCCATCATGAAACTATGAGGAACCGAAAGCAGCTTCAAAGCTATTCGTAAGCTCTTGTACCACTTGCAAGGATGCCAAAGTTAGTGTAGATAAAAGACCCCTGTCCGACATAAAACACTTTAAAAAACAATTTACCTGTGCCCTGCGGATAAAATTGGTAAATAATGTGTCGTTCCGTTGCATCCTGTGCAATTTGTGATTGCTTTTGAACTTCTTTATTTTGTTGATTTTGGTATATCTTTTTTCCAAACGTTTTGTTAACGCTTGTATATCACAATCAGTCGTGCATGCACGGTAGGCGCTACAGCACCGCTTTTCATGGTCGAGTCATACAAATACTAAAGCACCGATTATGGCAGGATCCATGGTCGAGTCTCGCGTAGAAGTGTTGCACGAATTTCTCAAGTGACGCACTCGCGCCACCTGTTTACAGCTCTTATGAATCTCTGTCATGGCATATCAGATCCCGTAATATGGTAACATGGTAGAGCCATGGGACATTATACCACACAGAAAACAAGGCCTGCTATGACGTCATCGTTAGTAGATCCCCGACCCTCCCCAAGCGGCCAACATGCTGAAGCCGGACGAAAGCCGCCGCAAAGCTGCAGACGCGCTTTTCGCCCTTGGGCTAGTAAAACTGTCCCTTGCTTCCTACGCGGGCAGAAACTGAAGTAGAGGAGGAGGCGAGAGCGCGGGGACGTCAGAGCGTCGAGCTCTGATTGGAATCATTAGTGGGTACAGGAAGTATTCACTGGCGGTCATAGCTGCATGCGCGACTGCTGATCGCGTGCTGACGGCGAGCTTCCGCAGTTCTTCAGCAACGTGCATTCCACCCACACCATCTTGATTGCCGGTCTTAGCAGCCTATTATTGGGAGCTCGATCGTTTGGAGCGTGCGCGCTCTTATCATCGCCCTCAAATATGGTGTCCAGTGAATACCGCCTATCATAGGCGCCGACTACGGGGGCTCGGAATCCGAGCCCCAAGGCCCCTCTCCCTCTCCTGAGCTCTTCCGAAAGCAAGCACCATAGCCTCCGGAGCCTCTGGGTGCACCTCATTAATCTCATCTGTGCATCCTGGTGCGCACCTATCGATAGCTGGCGCCCAATAAATAAATAAAAAAAAAAGTTTATTCTCTCTCTCTCTCTCTTCTGTGCGCCCTGGTGCCCGCACATATCGATAGCTGGCGCCCAGGGGATAAGTAAAAATTTATCCGCCCACCAGCTCTGGTCACTAAGTGACCAGAGCTGGTGGAACCCCACCCGGGGGGGGGGGGCTCACCGCCAGCCTGGGGGGGGCGCCCCCATTTTTCCCCGGAAAGGTGAGAACTTTCTGCTTATGCCACCTATAGACTCAAAGCAAGCTGCCTTCGCCTCCACTGCACTCATCGAATGCGTAAGAACGATGGAACACCGGCATGCGGCGTTTAACTTTCGCGTTGGGACGCGTTCGACGAGTGCAGTCGAAACAAAGCAGCTCTCCGGTGCACTCGTCGAAAGCGTGACAACGCAATACGTGGGCGTCCAGCGTTTGCCTTTTGAATTCGGTCACGTTCGACGAGTGCAGTGGGTACAAAGGCGGCTAGATTTTACGTGTACTCACTAATCATTCGAACCGGAGTTTGGCCTTTTGGCGTCCCCGCGCACTGTTGCCTCCTTCTCTCCCCAGTTTCTGCCCCATCGCTCGTTTCTATATTTCCAGTGAATTTCGCCCGTTTTCCCGTGTCGCCCTGAAGCGTTGATTTTCTTATCGCAACGTGCGTCGCTTGCGTGTGGTTTCCACCGACCGAGCCACAGCGGGTCTTGTCGCGTCGCTTCGTCCCGTCGCTTGGAAGAGTCGCTCACATGTGGTTCGCGATTTTCTGCTGCGGACGCCACTGTGCAGCGAGTGTACCTACACCTTCCCGGCATTCTCTTTGAAGCTTGCGTAACTCGTCAAAAGGTCTATTGGTGCTATCCCGCACGATACGTTTTTGCTCCTAGGATTATGTGGCATTTGGAAATCTTGAATGGCGCTGCTACACACGACTGTAAATAAGAAGGGCACATAAACGAACGTCTACTTAAAGGAACACTTCAACGAAATTTCTGAGCTTATTTCTTGCTCTATACGTGTTCAAGGAGCAGTATCACATCGGATACACCAATACCTTGTTGGAAAAGACACAAAAGAAATTTGAAAACGAATTAAATGATTAGCAAAGGGCACCTGGTGGATGTTGCTAAAGCCTCATTTGCAATGCCCGTCTAGGAACCTTGACAGGTAGTGACGATACCCCGCCAGCTTTCCGGCCGCCACGAGAGAAGAGGGGAAGCAGGAACTCCCATCTCATCGGGACTCTCGTTTGTGTGTCCCAAACGTCGCTTTTGCCCTACAAGATTATTGAAGATAAACCCGTCAATCAAACTTCGTATCAAATCAGCTCTGGGGTTAGTTGCGATTGCCCTAACGCTGGCGTGCTTCGGCCACTTCGGAGGCTGCAAAGTAACGTTGGGTGGAACGGCGGCGACATCCTGTCGATGTCAACCTCGCCTCAGCTTTGCTTGTCCCGAGACAACCTGCGTCACAATTGCGCCGGATGTCACGTGCTCTCCGCTGGTTGCTCTCCGAGCGCTTGCCAAGGTGGGCCGTTTATAACGAAAAATACAGCCACGAGGCTCGAAATAAAAACGTGCTATTGTCAATTACGTGTATTGTGGATCATAAATTCAACCCATTGCTGAACACGGCGGGAATATATTAAATTTCGTTGAAGTACCTCTTTAAAATATACGTCTTACGTTCATAAATTAAACATGATTAACTCTACCTACTAATGGCAATCGCACGCTTTTAATTTGAACATATGGCTATGTTTTTCGTTCCAAAGAACCGATTTCAACGAGCGCTTGAAGATCGGCCATTAGAAAGCGATATGCATCACGGGAGACGTGACGTCAACTGAGCCAAGCTGCCTGGGGGCTGGCGTGCTTGTAGCTCCACCATAGCCAACGCGTTACAGAACCAGGCCGTTTTATTTGCCCCTTCCCGCTCCCCGCAAAAGTTGAATAGCCGCGGTAGAGAAGGGAAATCCGGTTCGACTGGGCTCGCGCGAACGCAGCTGTGCGACGCGTATTTCCGCGGAACGGCGTGGTTTTTAAGTTCAGAGTGACGTAGCCATATTCGTTTTTTCCTTTCAAATAATATCTTGGTGTCTTTTTGAGCCAAAATTCGTGGTGTGGCCAGAACCTGCTTGACGTTTAGACAATAGGCGCTAGAATTGCGTTGCAGCATCCCCTTAAAGCCCACGCGCCTGTTCCAATGTGGGCAGGCATTTGATTCACTCACGCAGATGCGGAGGTTTTAGCGCTCAGCTCCGAAATAAAAATGAATTTGTTTTTATCACATGGCTGAAGTCCTCTGAGTGAGCTGTGTGCACTGTTCCTAAATGCAACAATGAAAAAGCAAGTCTTACCTTGGCACAATCGTGTAGTGTGCACACCCTTGGTTCGTTGATTAGAGTTCTACTGGGGGATGTACAACATTTCCTTCTTCCATTTGAATGTACCGTTATTAGTTTCCAATATATGAATTATGTGTTTTTTTGAATTTTGTCCTTATCACACCTTTTCGGATTTCGCATTTAAACACGTTCTGTGTAAGTAACATAGCGCTAAAAGGGTGCATTTATTCTGAATGCATGCAGAAGTGGTTTCTTTCTGTATACGATGTTTACTTCAAACTATCTACGTAAAGGTGATTGTTACTTTAAACTAGCGAGTCATAAAAAAGTAAACTTTGAAACAAAACCAGCTATTCAAAGTCAAATTTGGGGGCTTTACGTGATAGACCAATGAAGGGCATCTGGCACGCCCAAGCGGAGTACTGAAGATCAATTTCGACCATCCGGGTATATTTGGCGCGCATCCGAAATGCCGGTTCCACAATGTCTTCTTTGCCCGCAGTCTGACAGAGGCTTCAATGCCTCTGTCAGACTGCGGGCACCTCGGCCTGGATTCGAACCGGCCAACTGGGGTTTCGTAGGCCGGCGCCTCGGCGGCTCCGAGACGGCTAACCGGCCATCCTAAGACCGAGAATGAGTCAAACGCTACAGAGTCTACGGCTTAGTATACAAAGAGATAGTGACGCGTCATGTCGATATTTGTGTTTCACACAGAAAGTACGCCTGGTAATGAAAACAATTCTCACCCGGTGCAAACTTAATTACTTGTGAACTGGTGTTCACAGGAGAACCCAATCCGGTTCTTTGATTTGCCTTTACAGGATGACAACAACCAGATGGCCAGACAGGCTGCTGAGTTCTTCAACACATGGGAAGCCGAGCAGCCATCGATATTGGAAATGCTGTACAGAAATCCCACCGACGAAGAGCTCGCGCGACTTCTAGTCCGCCTTGCAATCGTGTATGATGCCCGCAGCGTCATTTCGGTCAATTTCACAATACTGCAAGGTAACAGCGTTCTAAGCAGTCCTTTAATGGTGATAAATTTAGGTGTGCGTTTTCTCAGCAAACTCCAGACACGCAGCACGTTTTTCAACTACACTGCAGACCAAATTCTTAATTGGACAAATACGGTCAGATTCCACAAAAGCCAGAGCCTTATTGCGCTTCAAGATGTAATAGACCTGGCAGATGCCACCAACCCGAATCTCTTCCCGGAAACTAACGTGAGCACAATGGCGATAGACGAGTTTGCCTCTTGCTTCCCCGCCACAATCACCAAAGAAAAGCTGATCGCGGAGTTGTCGGAAGCACTTTCGCCGCAGCTGTCTTTCGCGGGCATCTCCGGCATACAGGCAGTGAGTGCCGCCGCGCTGCGGGAGGTCATCGGACAGCTCTTCAGAAGACGCAAACAAGCGGTTACGTATCTGTTGGTGCACGTCATCGGCCGAAGCATGGAACAATTCCTACTGCTTCCAGAGGCTCTAGCGAGGAAGACGTTGCAATTTGCAAACTTCCGTCGGGCCGTTTTGCCGAACTTCGAAACCTGGCCATTGTGAATCTCGTCCGAAACGCGACGACTGTCATCGAAGCCGGCGAGATGCGAGCCGGGATTCGAAATACGGTGGCGGCAATGGTCGGCACAGAGGCACTGCGCGCGAAAATTAACAGCATCAATGTGCACTTGGCGTTCGCGAACGTCTTTCCGGAGATCGCGGTACCCAGGATGGGCTCAAACTTGTTCCTGAACGTGCTCAAGGCCCAGAAATATTCCAGGATGATCCAAGTCAAAAGAATCGTAACGAAACGAGAACGGGGTCAGCATGTAGACGGCATTTCCAAAATAACCTACTTTTCGGACGAAAACTCGGTATACATATCGGCTTCCAATCTTTATCCGCCCATGTATTACACCGGTGCGGAGCCGTTTGTGAACTACGCTACGACAGGCATGCTCTTGGCCGGCGCCCTCTTCGAGTCCGTGGGCTATCACGGACGTGGGGACTGGAGGGACGTGAAGAATGAATCGATGGAGGCACAGCGGAAGTGCTTCGAGGACCGTCTTTTCCCACCCAACTCCAAAGTGAGCCCGGCTGCGTACGACAACGTCCTTTCCATCTCAAGGGCCCTGGAGGCCGTCTGGGAAATCGTGCACGAAGACGTCAAGACATTTCCCAACATGGAGGTACAGTAACTGATGGATCTTATGCAGCACACTTATAGTTCTTAGCGTATCTTCGCGCTCTGAATTGATCAGCTTGTCGCCCTTTTCTAGAAGGCTGTGCTATTTGTAAAGGGGGCGACGCAACGGTATTTGCACTTTCAGTAACTTCGAATTATTTTTTGCCATTCAAAACCTCTAGACGCCATAACTGACTGACATAACTGGTGAAGGAGGAAGAAAAAGGAGACGTTGTATGTGCCCTTTTTCTTCCTCCTTCATGAGTGTTCAGTTTTTCAAACCACAGTCTCAGGTTTCAATCATCATGTATAACTTAGACAAACTCGTCTGCAGATGAACCGTTTTTTTTAATTTTTGTTTCCTTTTATTACGTTTACTTCAATTCATCACGACCACAGCAGGGCAGCTAGGTTAATATTGTCATTTTAGATTCTACTGTGTCCTGCTCCCCAGCATTGGCCTTTGTGAAAGCTCGTCAACGCCCGCTTCTCTTGCTCGGCATCTGGGTAAGACAAGAGAAGGTCAGCAATGGCGGCTGCAATCTGGCGCATAAACAAAACGTCTATAAAACACGAATGTTTTTTTTTTTTTTTTTGCGCAATGGCAGTTGCAGAGTGAAATCGAGAAAAACGAGCAGCGTTCACTTCCTCAACTCGCAACTGGAATAAGCGCCCACGTATACTCTGAAGCCAGTTATATGCCGCCTGTATTTATCATAGCCACGTTCTGGGGATGGCAAGCACAGAGCACGCGCTGAGCTCCGTACCTTGCTCGGATTTGGCTATTCCCATCATCGCAGAGATTGTCAGGAGCCCGAATCGAATGATTATACGCAGTGTTCTTCCACTGTATGAGTTGCATTGAAATAATGTCGCCGCGGGGATCGCGAAGCTTGATGACAGATTCCTGGGGATCGCATTGTTGACAATGTCAACAATGCAATACCCACGACTTCGGCATTAAATTTTTCGAAGGAAAAACTAAAAAAAAAACAACGGCCGCCTTTATTTTTTTGTTTTGTTTACACGACAATAAAGAAGCGTTTGGTTAGTGTCATTACGAGGGCTAATCGCCTGGGAAAAAATGCTGAGTCACTAGGCTGCGGACGCATGCCCTGCGTCTCATATTTTGTGGAAGAGAGTTACTGCGCACGCTCGAAACGCCTTCCACAGCCCAGTGGATAAAGATGGCAGCGCCCAGAAGGCGATTATTGGAAAGGTCTATACGAGACCCGGGTGCCAGTACGCTCGTGTAAAGTGAGAAACATTACTACCCAACATCGTCGCACGGTGCCTTTAAATAGATTGACTTCGAGTACCAGCTTTAAGGGACCGCTTTCGAAAGTGCCCTTTATTGGAAACTGTAAAAATCCAAAACAATAGCTACAAAAAAAAAAAAAACTGCCAAGGTTAGAATTTTTGAACTACATTCCACTTCATCGTCATCTGGTGCTGTTTTAGACTTACGAGTTCTGTGGTGTCTTTTGTCTTGTCAGTGCGCAAAGAGAGTTGGGCAGAGATTTAAATATTGTGTACTTTCAAAGCACGGTGTAAGATAATACTCTTCAGGTGAGGACAGCGCGCTCCTCGCGCAGTGCAGATAAAGTTCGCTTTTCACTCTCTCTCTTTCTCTCTCTCACTATGGTTTCAAGCGGCGCCGGCAGATGACTCGTCGACCCGTGGGCACGGCAAAGACGGCTCGTGCCGCCTCATGCTCCACACGTGCAGAGCTCCAGCGAGGTTGTCGCTCGTGCAGAAAGACCACGGTGTACCGGGGTGTCATGGCAACGAGATAATTTTTTTCGCTCTCACATAGTTTCGTCGTTTGGCCGCCGGCGACACTGTCAGCCGCGGGCACGGTGGCCGCGGAATAATGCAGCCTTTCGGATGCCCGTCGAACGAACACTATCTGATTCCTCGCGCCGCGCGTTCAGCCCCGCCGTGTCCTCATCTAAAGAGTGTATCTTACACCGTGTTTCAAAGCAAAGTTCAAATATATTTTACCACAATCTTTCATGATGCCCTTTCATTCCCTTATACAGTTTTTTTTAACTGGCATGCTTGCCCCAGGTGTAATCGGGAGAGCATCAGTTATTTTCGGGAATAGCGGCGAATATCGGATAGAAACAAGTGGCTTCGGAGCGGACTTTTACGGTACTCATTGCAAGTAATTAAGTTACTCGTAATCGATTACATATTTTGGAGTAATTTTGTAATCATTTCATTACATTTATTAGAAAAACAATTACAACAGTAATCTGATTACTTTCGGAAGTAGGTACTGAGATTACTTGGAACCGTTAAGATTTCCCCCTGTACTTTCTAATGCCGCCTTTTTTTCACGTAAGTTTCCTGCCAAGAAATACTGGAATGAAATCTCCGACTGGAGGATGGTTTGCCAAAGTTGGTGAATTAAGAAGATGAGCAGTTTATAATTTTTGATTCTAATCAAATCGTGGACAGTACAAAATACCCGTTTCATGAAAGGCAAAAAAAAATATCTGTCGTTTGGAAAACTTGTAGTAATCGGAGAGGTAATGGTTACTTTTTCAAGCAACGATCAAATACCTTTCGTCTCGAGTAATCAAGTAATGGAATTGAATACTTTTTAATCGAGAGTAATTGTAATTGTAATCAATTACTTTTTTGAGTAACGTGTACAAGACTACTCCAGTGTTGACAGATCATCACTGTGTGACACAAATTTAACGAGACCAAACTTGGGAAATTTACTTTGAATTCGGGAGTGTTATTTTCCTCGGAATGTACAAGACAAAAATACTTTAATTAAAATACAAGTGCTTACTCAGATAATGTACTTGAGGTTAAGGGCATGTATTTAAACCTCCTTGAAGTAGTACTTTAGTCTCTAAGTACAATGTACAGGGGGTCACAAAAGAAAATTTACACATTCTTTTTTACCGCAAAAACAAACTAGGCATCGCCGAACGCTGATTCTCCGCCCAAAGGTAGCGATAGAGGTCACAACCAGAGGCCAAAGTTTCAGCCCGATACGATACCTTATTCAAAGGTTATAAGTGATTTTCTGAAAATTTCAATGGGAAAATGGCGGCCGACGGAGTTTTCGAATACATGGGGCTCTATGGCACCAGAAACCGAAAACGGGCGAAAATGGACTCCTTTTTCCCATTGAAATTTTCAGAAAATCACTTATAACTTTTGATTGAGGTATCGGACCGGGCCGAAACTTTGGCATCTGGTTCTGACCTCTAGCGCTATTCTTTGGGTGGAGAATCAGCGTTCGGCGATGCCTAGTTTATTTTTTCAATAAAAAAACCCTGTAAATATTTTTTTTTGTGACACCCTGTACTTAAAGTACTTCCCAACTCTGAATAATTCATGCCCTCTAACAATGAGTATTTGCTTTTCGATGTTTTTTTTACTAATCCGTACCTTACCTTGGACTTTCGTTTTAGTCACTGTGAACGGAAACGACGCAAATGTCCGTTTTCCAAAGTGATCGTCCCGTGCGTGCTGCATGTGCTAGCTCGTATCACCAACCAGGACGCCACGGCTGCTTCACCATAGGGGGAAGCGCGAGAGCACGGCTTTGGAAGCGTGCTTTTCTTGTCATAGTATTAAAGGGGCCGTAAAACCATATTAAGAAGGAATGTTTCTCAATTTAGACGAAATTACTGAGTAGTACTCAGGCATACTCTACTCAGCTCCACTGAGCAAAAAGCGTTTTTGTTTTATTGCCGCCTAATTTTAAGGATAGAAGGCTACGTCTTTCTTTTGTTTCAGCCTCTTTCTCAATAAAACAAAAACAAAAAACAAACAAACAAACAAACTTGATGTTGAAGTTCTTGGAGCTGCATTGCTAGCGTTGTAGAAATCGCAATCCCCGGTTTTTTTCTCCAAGCTTTGCGATCCCAGCGGTGAAAATATTTGAATGCTGCTTATATATAGTGAACCCGAGAACAGCGTGAGCATTCAATTTGGGCTCGTGACAATTAATACCTCCACATTCATTCGGGTGCCGTGGCCCGTGTCCAATCGCTGCGATGACGGGAATAGCCGAACCTTCACAATGTGTGCAGCTCAGCGCGTGCCCTGTGCCCCGCCGACGCCAAGCGCGTGGCTACATTGGCGGCATAGCGGCTCCGTGGCCGCTTGTACTATCTGCGAGCTGAGGGGATGAGCGCTGCTCGTGTTTCTCGATGTCTTTTTTTCTCCTGCATATGCCATTGCATTGAAAAACAAAAACACAAAACAAGTAGCGATTATTTTATAGGTTATGAATGTCAAGGAATGATTCTAAGTGGTAGTTATTACAAGTTAAAAAATTGCAGACAGTTGCGTTGGTTGCGTTCAGAGCGACCGAAACGACAGCAATGAAAGAGTCTTTGGGACAACAGTAGAGTCTTCCATAAGCAGTCAACACTATCTATCCTTAGGGACAGGTCAAGAGTGGAGTAAAATCTCCTCCCACTTGTTTCCACTTTAGCAGAACGAACGCTGGAGAGGAGGCAACCGCTTCTCCAGGCTTCGCTCTGCTAAAGTCGTAAGAGGTGGGACGAGCTCTCACTCCACTCTTGACCTGAAACCGGCTCAGTATACACGTGTCGCTGACGGCATTCGAACGACAGAGCGGTAGCATTCAAAAGCTGACAGTGCTGCGGGAGCTACGCGCACGCCGGACCAATCAAACGCCTTTCTCTCTCGTCACCTGAGCCCGCTTTCTGCACGTGGGTTTGGTCGAGAGCGTGATCACGTGGCAAAAGATGGGCGTATGACTGGTTCAGCGAGCGCGTAGAGAGCACCGAACCGTCAGCTTAGGAATGAACGGGGTACAGATGGAAGGCCGGGATTTCGTAGGTCACCAACCGAGGGCTAGCGCGGGTCAGATACGGGACGCGATGGTGTGTCAGAGCATTCAGCGCGAAACACATGTACGACGAAACCGTCCGATCCGACGTCCGACCGCGCAATACGACGGTCGGAGGCGAGGGTTTTCAACGCTCTCCGGTGCTACGAATACCCTCTCCCCCCAAGGTCATTCCGGCAGTCCGCACGTCGGATCGGACGGTTTCGTCGTACATGTGTTTCGCGCTTTAGTCGCGTTCTATAACTTCTGGCTGACTGAACGCAAGTTCCACGCGAACGCTTCCGTGGCATTCGTGTCCCATATGTGCCCCCCGCTGGCGCTCGGTCGGTGAAGTGGAAAATATATTAAAACCTAAAGGCTTCTTGGAGATTAGCAGCCTAAACCAGACCCATCAGACTGAGCGTGTGTTGTACTATATACAAGGAATTCCCCAAAAAGAGAACCGTGTTTTCCGGCCCCGGTAAATGAATTATGCACCGCTGAAAGTTCGAACTTCGTGAGAATGTGACGCCAGCGGTTCGGATATAACGTGAAAGTTTGAGAACTTGATGTTCATAAGGATCAAAAGATACCCGAGAAAAACGAGATTACTGTATGAGCCGTCGTTTACCTAACCCATCGTCAAAAGAATAAATAGCACTATGGACGCCTGCATATTACCGATTTAGGTAAACAAAAAAATTTTAGCAGGAGAGGAAACAATATTCTCTTTCCTGCTTAAGTTTTTCCCCTACTAAAATAGCTGTTCCAGGCGTCCACAATGTCCTCTTCTGTTTTGACGATAATAAAATTAGGTGAACCTGGTCTCATAAAGCAATTTCTTTTTTCTCGATTATTTTTTTTTAACCAGGTAACGTATGTTCTCAAACTTTCGCGTTCTATCCTAACCACTAGCGTCAAATTATCACGAAATTTGAGCTCTCTGCGTTGCCTAGTTTATTAACCCGGGCCATAAACACGATTTTCTCTTCTCGGGAACTCCTTGTATGTGTAGCAGCGTCAACCCGACAGGTTGTTTCTGTTCTCCTCCCGCACATATAAGGAAAAAAAAAGTATTTTTTCTTCGATATTTTTTTTCAAAAAGTTTTACTCACAATATTCTATTACGATCAATGCACCACCTAAAAGCACGTATGTGAAAGATTTGATGGCACGAATGCATTATACGAATGCTTTACCGCCCGAATGGCGCCAGGGAAAACCATAGGTGGTGTTGACAAAACGTGACAACCAGTAAGCAAGAAGTAGCTATGTGACGGAACAATAAAGTTTTGGTAGATCGTTCCGATGACTCCGATAACGGTACCCGATACTCCGCCGCCGCCCTTGCGCGCACATCGTATCGTTTTCAAGCATGGTCATCGGGAGTATCGAAGCTATCGGAATCATCTATTAAAACTCTTTATAGTGAATCACGATTGTCTTGGTGTCCCGGTCGTTGCTGTCGTTTTGGTTGCTCTTGACGCGACTGCAGACGCAAATGTCTGACCCAACTTTTAGTGCGAGCAAGGATTGCTTTGTAGTACTGCGCGCCCCCTGTGCCTTTTTATTAACAAATTCAGTCACAAGAAAGAGAGAAATCAGGGCCGCCAGTGATGCGATTCTCGTACCTCGTCAAGCCATTGGAACTGATCCGTCGATAAACCAAAGCAGGGAAGGCGAACAGCGAGGAGCATAAATGCTATTTCTGCGTGGTTCACCGTCTTAGGAAAAAAACGAATGCTGTATTATTGTGCCTTTTATGAGGATTACTTTTGTCATGGGACGTGGTGCTACGTGACTGCCATTAATTTCTTGACGACAATGTATTCACCAAAAGCTACAGACACCACTGCAACTTGTCCAGGTGTTTTTTTTAATTTTTAGGTACATGTAATTATTACCAACAGAATGAACACAAAGTGCTACAGTGTGAGACTGGCTAGGGAAAAAACAACACAGAACTGAGGAACCGCATTTTAGTCTAGTGTTACCTACTTTTGCGATAATTTCCCGAATCTCACATACGAATGTACCCAACTCGTGCAATTCTGGGGAAAGGAGAAATCTCGGCTGATCTGGGGATTATTTTCAGGGTAGACTTGAAATCTCACAGGAATGAATATGGCATACTATATATATATATATATATATATATATATATATACACGGCAGGATGACATGTATATATACGTCATCCTGAGCTACGTTTTCTCTCTCTCTCTCTCTCTCTCTCATATATATATATATATATATACACATACACAGGGTGGTTTTTTTAAGCTTAACAGATTTGTTAAAAAAGAGCCGTGAAAGTTACACTTATGCGTTTTGTGCAGGTGAGTTATACCGCCAGGGACATAATATAGGGGCTAATCGTAACAATCAGCCGCTAATGAATTAAGATCAGTTAATTAACTTTTTATTTATTAATGAAAATATACATATAGTTCCAATTAGAAACTTGCTCAACGTCATTGAAAACCACTAAATCAGTAATTTTCTGAAAGACTTCGAGCGCGTGAGAAGCGTAGTAGTGCACTAAAGTTACTACTTGTGGAGCAGTTGCAAGGCTAGCGGTTGAGGAACGCGATGATAATCTAATCATCCATTTTGTCAACACCTCCTATTTTCCAAACACATGAACCTACCGGACCACAATAGACCATTTGCTGTCTTACCCAAGCATCAAGGAGAATGCAGGGATTGGTGTTCCACGCGCCACACGCGCACGCCTTTCCTGTATAAAAGATTCGAAGTAAATAACTAAAAGAAAGCATTGACGAACGCGCGTGCAAGATGCCATTTGTTTTAGGTTTTTGCTTTGGAAAAGTTACTACTGCTGAGGCCAGCACGTGCGGCGCGTGGAACACCAATCCCTGCATTCTCCTTGATGCTTGGGTAAGACAGCAATAGGTCTATTTCGATGCAATAACAGCTATGCTTCTTTAATCTGGGTCCAGGTCTGATCGCGAAAGAGCACTAAAGGCTGAACTCCATGGGACGAATATGCTGCGAATAACCGACGAATTTTGGCCGGCGGCTTTTGCTCTGCGCGTGGAATGAACACAGTGGCTGCTACGTCGCGCGCAAAGCGAGCGTGCCGTCGGGCGGCGTTCGCCAGTTATTCGTCACATAATTCGTCCCATGGAGTTCAGCCTTAAGAGATAAAATATAAATCAGGGAAGAACATAAATGACGAGGACGACCAAGGCGTTTCCCAACTGGCAGCACTCTTCATTCCAAGAACTAAGAGAGGCGCATTTTATCAAGGAATTGAAATCACTTACCCACGGGATTAATGAAAGTCCGGGCATACTTACTTGGCTAAAACAAACAGCAGAAACCCGCTAACCGTTTATATATTTTTTATTTTTAATATTTTTGTTACGTCTTGGCTGCCATCCGCCGTTCGACCCAGGCGAGACGCGATTATGACACGCGCGTGTGGTGGCCAGTACGGAAAACGCCCCTTTATTGTTTCCAACACAAATATATAGACCATTTCATCTTCCCCCGCATGGGCGCTGCCATCTTGGAATCACGTGACGCGGCAGCCATTAGGTTGCTTCAACTTGCTGCTCCACTCTCCCCTCCGCGCCTTGGCGGGTGCGTTGTATTCGTGTTTTTCGTCGCGTTTCATCGCGCTTTTTTGCCTTACTTCGGAAACTGTAGTCCGATACGTCTACTCGACGACTAAGACATCACAAGGGTTGAAAGGTCCTTATATGACAACTGAGGTTTGTTTACTAATAGTGGCAGAACATTCTCAGTAAGAAGCGCATATATTTATATCGCGCATCTAGGATCGGAAGGCATCAAGAATAGTCAGCGCAAGGAGATTATCTGTATTTCCTGAAAGTATCGTTCTTTGTATTCATAATATATCGAAAACAGTCTTTTTTTCTATTATGGGAGGAAACTCGCGAAGGAGATAGACAACGAACGTTTAGCTTGTATTCTATCTGAGGCTAGAAGTAATGGTACGTCTCCATCAGGCGATTTGTTTGTTCATAAAATCACACCTACATGTGTATGAGGTTCTCAATCTTTTTTGCTACGTAAACATTCTGTTGGTGGGTTACTTATGAAGTTTAAGAAATTGTATACCATGCTCGCTCCCATTTCGACAGTCATTTAAGTGATTTATTGATTATATTCAGATAACCAGTGCCATCCACTTAGTTTATTTTAACACAAAGGTTGGGACTTTCCGCGTAAGAAACTGCCACACACAACTTAACAGTAGCGAGTTTTAGAATAGCGTGCACAAAGAAATAACGTCGCTTATATTTGCAGATCTAAAACGCGGTTTGGGTTCGGCGCATGCGCAATAATGACGACGCTTTTTTATGTATGCTTTTTTAACTTTTGCGCCAGAAATAACGTCGTTTATATTTGCAAATCTAAAACGCGGTTTGGGTTCGGCGCGTGCGCAATAATGACTACGCTTTTTTATGTATGCTGTTTTAACTTTTGCCAGTATCTGAAATCCGCAATATGTAACGCTGAAAAAAAAGTTGTCTGCATAACAATTACTTGAGTCCAGGATTGTCGATGGCGAATAGAGGTTTACTTTTGGTGGCTGGCGACGCCGAAATTTACAGAGCGAATATGTTCAAACAAATAAATGTTTGTTCACACAGGTCCGTGAAGTGGTGCCTAGCGCTAGGATTCAGCCAAACTTTCCGAGGTATTTCTCCTCCTGCGCCCTTTAATTTTATATGGCAAATTTTACGGAAGACAAATGCAAGATTTAATTTGACGGGCCTGTCACTCATATCCTATCTTGAGTAAGCAAATGTTCATATAAAAATAATTTATTTTCTAGGGCCAATATCGCGAAATGCTGCTTATGAATACTTTAGCAGGGTTGATAATTTACAGAAATTTCCTACTCGGCCTGTCACAACATGCTCGAGTACTGAATAATAACAGTAAAAAAGAGGTTCGAGACGATATTACTTGTTTATATCTATTATCTGCCTCATTACACGATACGTTTTTAGTCTGCGAAGTTCACTAAAGGTAGGGTGCCCACGAAAACCAAACAGTGAGTAGTAAACTCGCGAGTTCATCTGTTCTGGCCGATTCAGCACATTGCTAATCAAGCTGCCGATATGCTTCTTTACGTTCACGTGTTAGTCTCTTCATTAGTTTGTTTTTCTGGAAATTGGTGCCATCGGGTACGGCCGTAGATGATGGTAATCTCTCCTGTACATCAGTCAGGCGTTTCGCAACCGACCATAATCAGATACATCAAAGGAGTTGGTAAAAAAAAGCCCATAATTTAGGCTAAAATACACCTCGTAGTCCTCAAAGTGATTCAATACCACTGTTTCATTGGTTGTGTGCTACAAGGAAAATAATCGTATCACAAAAAAAAAAAATGAAAGCCGTTTACAACTCCCTGTAACGCCGGATTGGAGCGCAGCTCTTGAGGAGGAGGACGGAAGGGTACTGAGGGGAGGGTATACCCCTGCTCCCTCCTCCTCCCCCGTTATCCTGCCTGCTACTCCTCCTCCCCTTATCCTCCCCCTCTACCCCTACTTGTCCTTCACCTCCTCCTCATCCTTCAGCCTCATCCCCTTGCCTCCTCTCCTCTCACCTCCCCTCCTCCTCCACCCTATTGCTGTCCTCTTTGCCACTGTTCCCTCGAGCGGTCTTGCCCTAAGAGCTGGAGGGTCACGTGACCCCTAGGCCACGTGACCCCTCCAGGTCACGTGGCCTAAGGGGTCACGTGACCGGGGGCCACGTGGCCTAGGGGGTCAGGTGACCCGGGGCCACGTGGTCTAGTGCCTAGGGTCCCCGGTCACGTGACCTGGGGCCTAGGGGGTCACGTGACCGGGGGCCACGTGGTCCAGGGGGCCACGTGGTCTGGGGGTCACGTGACCTAGGGGGTCACGTGACCCTAGGGGCCACGTGACCTAGGGGGTCACGTGACCTAGGGGGTCACGTGACCTGGGGTCACGTGACCTTGCGGTTACGCCGACGGCGACGCCGACGCCAACGGCGACGCCGACGGCGACGCCGCTCAGGCCGGAAACGGGCGCCTAAGAGCTGCGCTCTAATTAAGCAAAAACAACGTAAAACAGCAACATGGCCGCGTTCACGTTCAAACCGAAACCAATCAAATTGAAGCAACCTAATGGCGCCGAGTGCGTCAGCGCCCTCTATCCGCCGGTGAGGCAACTACTAAAATGAAAAGGTCTATAGAGAACGCCACGACTCGTGACGTCAACAGGGAAACTGCAATCGGCTTGATAACAGCGGATAGACAGGATGTAAACAATGACAATGCATCATTTTTTCTTCTCTTAATATAGCAAACGATCGATCGGTTTCCGTGTCCGCGTTGAACGTCGTAAGGCTGGTTGGTCTTGACCGTCGACGGCTGTGCACGTCTTGCTCGCTCGGTGGTTCCTGGTTGTCCGGCTGTCCTAGTGTCACTGGCGGCCCGACGTTCCCCCGAATCGTTTTTAGGGGTACCCCGACTTTCAGTCGGACCTTGTCTGCCGCGGACCTGGTTCATGTGTCGATGGACTGTTCCCTCCGGAGTCCCGATGACCAGCATCCTTGACCCGAGCTTGTTCTTGACGGTCCCCGGTGACCATCTTTCACCTTGGCCGAAGTTGCGGACCCACACCGGTGCTCCGAGGTCCCAGGAGTCTTCTTGAACCTGCACATTGCCCGTGTTCGAGGTTGTACCATGTACACTGATGCCAAGTCCAGGTCCTCGCCCTTTGACGCCGTCGCAGCTGCAATCGTTGAGCTTGGTCGTCCTGCCGTTGCAACGTCATGATGTGCCCCACATTTTTTCGCGAAATGGCTTTGTCTGCCGCATCGGGAACATCTGGTGAATCTGTGCCGACACGCGTCCCGTGCATGTGAACTGTTTCCGCATCGCTCGCATTCTTTTTTCTTGTATTCTACCTCCTTCCCAGGTCTGGCTGTTTTTAGGACTTCCCGGCTATTCTGTGTAGCTTCGCTTAATTTTTTACCTCCTGGCTTTTCATGTTTTTTACCTCCTTTGTGGCTACCTCTGCCGCGGTAGCCAGATCGTCTGCCTCCGCCAAAGTCAGGTCTCGCCTTGCCAGTAGCTGACGTTGGACTGTCTGCTTCCGCACTCCGCAAACAATGCGGTCCCGCAGCATGCGGTCCAAGCTGTCTCCGAAATTGCAATTTTCCGCGATTTTGTTCAGTTCCACGATGAAGCCTTGCACCGGCTCGCCTTCCCGCTGTTGACGATTGAAAAAACTTGTAGCTTTCAGCTCTTTCGTTAGGCTTGGGCGCGTAATGTCGACCCAGGATGTCGACAACATCATTTTAAGTCAGTTCGTTGACCTTTCGAGGCGCGCATATTCCGCATAGTATTCCAATCGGCGTGGAGCCGAGCGCGGCTACCAACAGTGCGCGCTTCCTCTTGTCTTCGGTAATAGTATTTCCTTCAGAGTAGGCTTCAACTCGAACAACATAAGTTTCCCACTTATCTTCTGCGTCGTGGAAGAAGAGACTTGAAACGCCGTGGCAGCAGTTGCCATTCAGCAATACGT